>ML268804.1:24182-112201 GCA_005239495.1 Nicotiana undulata
CCCCCCCCCCCCCCCCCCCCCCCCCCCAAAAAAACTTTTTTTGTATTTTTAATTTTCTATTTTCTATTTTCTATTTTTTTTTTCGTTTTTCTGGACTACCCACCACCACCCCTCGCAATAAATTCTTTGTATATATATTTTCAATTCTGATCTTTTTATTTTTTTAGTTTACAGGTTCGAAATTTTACGAGGTCCAAAGTCATGAGTTCGGAGGTTTATGTGTTTGAAAGTTTGCGGGTTTAGAAATTATTAAGTTTACGGGTTCGAAAGTTTACCGGTTCAGAAGCTTATAAAATTTGTGGGTTCGAAAGTTTATGACTTCATGTTTATTGTATCAATTATAATTTATGAATACTCTTGAGAAGTTATTTTTCTTCGTTTGCGTACCAAACACCGGAAAATGAGTAAAATTACTACCTTTTTTCAAGAAAATAAAGAAAATATTTTTCACGTTATACCGAACACACCCTTTGTCAAATATCTTTTATCAAAACGTTGCAAATTTTTGTTCATTTTTGACTTCACTAACAAAATGAACTTCCCGTGTGAGACAATTGAAGTAATCGACTTTAATGGTTGAAAATAATTTCTTTTTCTTTAAGAATTTTTGGGATGAGAATCCCTATCTTTTTCACTGAAGTTTATCGTATACAAATAAGTTGCTGCTTTGCAATCCTTGAACTTTTGTGATGAACACAACAACTGTTTTTTTATCACTATATTTTCGGGACGAAAACCAACTACTACTATTTTTCTGAAGCGCGCGTCTTTTTCTCTAGTGTGTTTTAGTTGTTTGTTGTATGCTCTATATATATCTTTATGTTAAGAAACTAACTCAAATAACAATACGAAACAAGAAAATATACAAGAATGTAAGAATAAAAGATGAGAGCTTCTTATTTCTTTTAAGTGTTCCAAATGTATATAATTTGATGCTCAAATCTTCTATTTATAAGATGATATAGGTAATACAAAAGGATGTCATGAACATAGTATTAACTATTGAGATCATGAGAGAAGATCATGGAGGAGGTTATGGAGGTGGTAAGAAGTAGTGGGAAGTTAATGGAGAAGAGTAGTGGGTGGTATATTTGATTAGTGGATATCCATATTTTGTATATTTCATAACACTCCCCCTTGTACACCAACTTCTCAAATGTTGAGGTTGCTCATGCTTCACTGAACAGAACACCAAATTATCTAGCGAACAATTTTGTTGAACATCTATTCCACCGCTCGGTGAAAATTGCGTCTGATAAAGAACTTTGATGAAATATATGCTTTATTATGTCTCCTTCAATATAGCCATATTTTAATTGAGATAAACAAATATCATCGCCTTCACAATTATTGGAATCTTCTCTTCAGGAAAAGACACACATCTGTTGTATGTTGAGTCACTTGCTTTATCAGTTGCTGGTATATTGACATGACTTGAATAAGTATCAACAATTAATTGCATTATGAAATAATATGGCAGTACTCTCACATAGAAATAGATTATTTAAAGAACGAATTTCCGAAAATGCCTGCATTTGCATAACCAACAAAATCTTGACACTATTTATTAGAATAAACTAATATATATACATGATTCCTTTTGCAATATAATACTAATAGTACTCTAGTATCGTTATATAGGAATTAAACTATATCTCACTAGCATATTGTTATACTCATGGTTTTAGCAAGATATATAGTGCATCAACTGCAATTAACACAAAAGTAAATCTTGTACGCCATGATTGCTCTAATCCACATAAGGATTTGCTGAAGCTCTATTTAAAGAATTTCTTGGGAACCTTAATATGCTTCAGAACAATTTAAATCCTTCAATAATTTTTATATACGCATATCGAATTTATCAAGTATTGTCAGACTAAAATCTGAAAGCAACTGTATCCACCACAAGGGGACATATTTCCTTATAATCAATGCCATGACATTTATATAAAATCTTGTGTCACCCCACTGGCTTTATACTTTCAGGTGTTTGGACTATTAGTCCAAATCTTCACGTTTTTCAAGTGAAGTCAATCTTGATTGTGTATTTTTCATTGACCAATCACTTATCTGTCCAAATTCCATTACAGATTTGAGCTCAAGATCCTCGTCGATAATAATAATACTGAGCGCTACAGTATATCAACAATATCATCGATGATCATTTTACATCGGTTCCTTCATAACACAATAAAGACATAACTTATCAAGATCTTAATATTTTTAGGTACCTGAGCCTCTCACATGAGATCTTATAAAGTGTTATGTCATGCTGCTCTTATAGAGCACTTGCCTCCTTAGTATGACCATCTTTATCATTTGCTCATCTCCTTCTTCAAAGAGATTTATCTTTGAAACCGATTAGTCTATTACGCTTCATGCGTTTCATAGACTATGTCCATCGTGGACTTTACTCTATTTAGAGCATTAGCAGCTGAAATATAATATTTAGCTTGGGTCAGCAAATGTGCCTACCAATATTTCGGAAATGAATTATCACTTGAACTTCAAGTTCACATTTTCTTGTACAAGGATCTAGATGTATTCATAATAATTTATTCCTAATGTTGGGATCACCAACAGAGTTCTCAACCTTCTTTGGGAACCCATCTTAGATCATATAGCATATCCATATTTCTAGATGAAAATTATTTGGTTCCTGACCCTGAACCAATTGTGATGGGGAAAATTTATCATAACTTGGCTAGATGCATACAAGTGTTGTTGTATATTAAATAATACATCTCATACCAAAATTATATTTGGTAGTTTTGTTCTCATAAGTAATCGTTTAGCTTAATTGGAGGCATATATATATATATATATATATATATATATATATCACCTTTTATTCATTCCAAAAATAATGAATTCAATCCCAACCATAACTGGTATATCATGAGAATAAACAACACAAGAGAATTCTTGAAGAACCTTCTATTTCTTCAATATATGCCAATGTGAATTCTCAATTAGTTTTCGCATCATAATTGAACCGGGATGGCCAACCGGTCATGCCAACTAATATTTATTTCAGTAAACCTCTAGTTTACTTGCGGCATATGATTCCATCATCATGCTTATACTTGTTGAGTACAAATAGAAGAAAAGTCGGGTAACCTTTCATATTTACCCCGTATGTTATAGTAATATGAAAATAATCAATCTCCCTTTCATTTATAGTCTCACTATGCCAACCACTTTGGCTAATACATTTGAAACTCAAAAAGTTTCTTTTTGAGACTTACTACAATATCAATGTCAAGAATAATTTCATTCATCCGGATAGTAACAAATTAATTTTTCCGGAGCTCTTAATTAATTTTGTACTACAAGATCTTTTGTCACACCATCCATATGGAGAATGTCTACTTTACAGAGAAAATCATCTCATAATAATTGTCATGGTCAAAATCATCATAAGCAAAATCATTTCTTGATTTACTTTTGTCTTTAATAACTTTTTATAAGCATGGCAAAATATTTTTGGCGTACCACATGTATGCGACCAGTGACATATTCATATGACCACACAATAATATTCATTATCTTTCTTTCTCTCAAACCTCCCTCAGAGGTGAGTTGTAGTATTTATTCAACCATGCATAAATACATTCTTATGCATAATTTGAATCACATATATATTTCCACATTAACTTTCAGGAATGAGCATGTATTTACAATTCTTATCTCAAGTCACATTTTCAACTAATGGACTATAATCATGTGAACGTGTCTCGTATTAACAGGCCACATTGATACATACTCCTTCACCTTTGAAGGACCACTCTGAGAACCTTTATTGTTCTCCTTTTTACAATTACCATGATGATGATTGTTATTATTTTGATCTTTGGTCCGACCACGTTCATGTGTCAACCACTTATATTCATTTAGACTTATTATGCACCGCTATCATATTCACTTCAAGAATGGTACGAATCAAGTGGGGCAAGCTTCATGATTTTTCATGAAAAACACATTATTTATCCTTAGTCATCATTATATCATCAATATGGTGCATTGGAACTCAAACCCAATGCGTTACCCATATAAAGGCATGTTAGGACATATTTAGTTGAGCCACGAACCCAACTCTTACCATCATGGAGCATCAGGACTCGAACCAGATGTCTTACCCTCATGGTGCGCTGGAACTTAAATCCACCGTCTTACCCTTAACAAATATCATATTGGGCCAAAATGCTTAGGGGCTCACCCTCAAACCTTTAAAAATATTAACACTTCATGATTAAATGCATAACAATAAGAACATATATAAAGATTATTGCTATACAATAGAAAGCTATATGCAACTCATAAATTTTATGAAACAATATATAATTAAAAAAAACTTTATAATTCTATAACCATATAATCAGAATTCCATTTCATAATAATACTTGTTTAGTTAAAATATTATCTTATACCATCAAAAAATAAGGCTCATAAGATCATACCTTCTATTTTCCATTCGAAAGCAGAGGTGCTCTATATGTACCTTAATAATTTCTTTTTTAATCAAGGCAATCATCATTAAAATTGTACATAATCATTCTTGATCCAACCATCTTATTTTCATGCACAAATGACACTAAATGGCCAAGTGACACTAAATTACATCAAGTCTTAAATTTTCATAATTAAACATGTAATTCATGGTATGATTGAAAAATAGTACTCCCCGGACAATAGAAGCAAACAAAATATTAATATGGCATATGTAATAATGCCCATGTTTTCATTGGTACAACCAAATTGATTCAAGGTTGTTGACCATTCATATTTTCCATGTTGATAAAATCTTCGTGTTGATAACGTGTTATGAAACTAAACTCAGAATAACAATATGAAACAAGAAAATATACAAGAATGTGAGAGCAAGAGATGAGAGCTTCTTATTTCTTTCAAGTGTTTCAAGTGTATACAATTTGATGCTCAAACCCTCTATTTATAGGATGATATAGGTAATACAAAAGGATGTCATGAACATGATATTAACTATTGAGATGGGGGAAGATCATGGAGGAGGTTATGGAGGTGTAGGAGTTACAACTTACAACCATAATGGTAAGAAGTTGTGGAAGGTATATTTAATTAGTGGACATCCATATTTTGTATATTTCATAACACTTTAATCTTTCTTTGGCTAGAGAGTGAAAACTCAATGTTAGTGCTAAATTTCTGAGAATATTAAATGGTACATTTCTGAAATTTTCTCAATAATCCTGATGTCTAAAAACTCAACGTTAGAATTGTCTGATTGCAATAAAAAGAGCAAAAAAGGGGAAAGCCAAGAACTAAAATATTTTTTCTTTGCATTTGTTATAGATTTTTGCTTTAAAAATTTTAAATGTACTTTCGATATTTTTTTTATAAGTCATGGGTTAATATGATATTAACATTGTAACTCGGTTAACTACTATCCTCAAAGTTTTTGTTCAAGAGCACCATATTATAGTTGTGTTTCTTCTAAATAACGAATTTAAGGCCTCTAATGCTATTGAAGATGTCCATCGAGGTCGTGGCCTCCTAATTATGAATGTAAAACATATTTGAATTATATATTGCAAATGGTAAGGAACCTCCTTATACCGAATGAATGTTGTTGATTTTTTTTTGTGATGGTTAATGATATGTTTCAATTTTCTATAGAAATGTTGGATATCATGTTTTCCTAAAGTCTTGTCCCAGCGTTTGGTAGGTCGTTTATGAGGCGTACTGAGTGTCTTTTGTACTCACAGCCTTCTTGTTGTTTTCCTAGGGGCCGTTTGGTCAGCATGAGAGAAAATAATGCATGCATTAGCTTTTGGTATTATTAATTTCTTGTTTGATATACTTTTTCAACCTATGTATTATTAATGCAAGTATTAGTTATAAAACTTATTTCGTATTATCCTATATATAACTAATACAAAGCAAACCATGGTATTAAAAATATCAAAGCTATTATTGCATGTGTTAGCATAGTTAAAGGCAATTGTCCTTAACGTCCCTTAAAGCTAAAGAATATGAAGCGTAAACAACTAATTTTCTTAAAAATTATGCAATGCATTTTAATTTTTAATACACCACACCAAACAGTGTATATGAGATAATCTCTGCATAACTAATGCTTCCATTACTAACTCATACATTACTAATATACTTTATTCAATACTATTCTTATACACCCTATCAAACAACCCTTGTAGATACAGAAGTTGCTAGTGTTGGGAATAAACCCCTCACAGAAATAACATTTACGGTAATAAAAGCGGAATAATAACGTAGCATCGAGATACGATAATCAACAATAATAAAAGAGTGAAAATGACACGAAGAATTTTTACGTGGAAACCCCTTCTAAATAAGGGAAAAAACCACGTCCCCGAGAGCAGCAACTGATATCACTATAGTAAGGAATTTTATACTTTGTAGGCCCGAGTAAAATACTACAAAGACCACTACAATACTCAAAAGAAATAACCCTCTTTTGATATTCTCACCTCACTACAGTATCGCTCACTCTCTATTTTTCCTCACAGACTATTTTCTGTTGGTCTTTAAGCTTAGTGTAGCTTAAAGAGAGTGAATGGAAAATGGCGGGAAAGAAATGGAGGGAAGTGAAATTTTGAATTAGTGCACTTTGTCCCTCATCGGAAGAAGGAAAGAAAATCTATTTGTATATATAGAGAAGCTCTTCCTCTAGCTCTTAAAGAGTTGAGAAGAAGGCAAGTCTCGCGCCGTCGTCGTCGTCGATCGCTCGGCTTCGACTTCGGCTTCGGATTTGGTCAAAGATTGATTGATTAATATTTTTGGACAAAATTCCTTTCAAATTAATTAACGAAAAAAATTCAAACCCAGAACGACCCGCGACCCAGTCTGGTCCGACCCGTTTTTCTTTCCCGGATTATGTTAAATCTGTTTTTAAATTTCCCCCAATATTCACACCTGTTCAAAACAGCTATGGCTATTCTGAAAGGATTCACACTTGTTCCAACAGTTATGGCTGTTCTGAGAGGTTGCAAAACCTTTTCAGAAACAATATGAAATTGGCTATAAATATGCCTTGAATCCCAGAATTTTTACTTACTAAATTTTCTGATCTTCTTCTTCTGCACAAAGTATTCCAGTGTGTTTTACAGCCTTCGAGTGGTTCGTTGATCATCGGCGTTTTTGGTACCAACACTCCGGTGAGTTAAATCATTCTATCCTGGGAGGATATATTGCAAAACCTCGGGTACTTGAGGGGAATAATTTTTTTAAGGACACACTGTGTATTCAGTGGGCTCGATTTATTCCTATACTATTTTCAGAATTTATTTTGACGTTATTGTAACGACCCGGTCTATCGTTCCGTAGAAATTGCATTATAATTACTGTATTTGACTTGTTATAGGTTGGTTATACTGTTATTGACGTGTTAGAGTTGGTAGGCTTGACATCGAATGGTTGTAGTGAAAGTTCAATCATTTAGTCTTTAAAAAATAACCTTGAAATGGAAAAAGTCAACTAAGAGTTGACTTATTCGTAAACGACCTCGAAATACGGATTTTATGGTCGGATAGCTTCGTTAGGTGATTTGGGACTTAAGAGTGTGTTCAGAATAATTTTGTGATGTCCGGTGTAGAATTAGGCTTGGATTGGCGAAAGTTAGTTTTTGGCGATTTCCAGTCGGCAGTGAAAAGTAGGCTATCGAGGTCGGAATAGAATTCCGGAAGTTGGAACAGGTTCATAATGTCATTTTGGATATGTCTGCAAAATTTCAGGTCGATCGGAGTTGTTTTGGATAGTTTTGGCACCGTTGGTGGATTTTGGAAATTTCAAGGTTCTTAGGCTTGAATCTGATGTGATTTTGGTATTTTTGATGTTAATATTAGTGTTTTGAGAGTGCAACTAAGTTTTAATGATCATATGTGATGTGTTGGTATGTTTGGTTGGGGTCCTGAGGGGCTCGGGATCGATTTCGGATGATTAACGGACCAATTCGTGTTGGAAACTTAGGCTGAAATTTGCTGGTGTTTTACAGCAGAACTTTGTTCATTGCGATCGCATATGGACCGGTGCGATCATAGAGAGTAAAATAGGGCAGGTAAAATTGTTCAATGCTATCGCACCTGAGGGGCTGCAATCGCGGAGTAGAGGAGAGTGAAGTTGTGCGATCGCATAGCAGGGGGTGCGACCGCACAAGGGTTTGGGCGCGTGAGGGTGAGAGGGATCAATTGCACTGTGCGATCGCGTGCATAATGCTGCGATCGCATGAGGGAACAGATGATACACTGTGCAAACGCACCTAATGGTGTGCGAACACACTGAGTAAGGCCTGGGCAGTATAAAAATAACCCTTCCGCGACCCTAACATATTTTTACACCATTTTTGTACGGAAGAGAGCTTTTGAGGCGATTTTTGAAGGGAAATATCAGTGTTCTTCATAGAGGTAAGTATTTTGATCATTAAAACTCCATTATAGGTGATTAATGAGCATAATCTCAGTGTTTAATTCATGAAAATCAGTAGGAAAATGTGGGTTTAGGGCTTGAGATTATGAGACTTTTAGGGGTTGATTTGAGGGGTCAAACGAACTCCGATTTTAGCGTTCTTTATATGTACGGACTCGTGAGATGATGAAGAACATTTTTGTATAAAATTTTATGAGTTTCGGGACGCGTGCCCGGGAGTCGGGTTTTGACCGAATTCGGATTTTTGAGCTAAATTCGATATTTTTCAATTGGAATTTATTCCTTGAGCATAATTTGATGATAAAAATCTGAACTTGGTAGATTTGGAGCATCCGGAAGTTGATTCGTAAGGCAAACGCATTGCGAAGAAATTTTGGGCTAGTTCAAGGTAAGTAATGTCTTTAAATCCTGTCCTGAGGGTATGAAACCCCGGACTATGCACCCTTTAACGGGTTTTGAAATGCAAAGGTTGAAACTTTGGAGATATATTCCTTACTTAGTAGACTATTGAGTTGCGAAACGGCTTTTTAAAGCTTATTTCCAATAGTACTATATATACTTGATATGATTTGGATTGTAAGCCATGTTTGGGGCCTAGTGCCGACTTGTTTACCCCTTGGGGGTTGTGTTTACTATATTTTCCTCACTGATATGTTATGATTTTACACTCAGTATTTTCCTATGAAATTGTTTAGACACTCAGAGTATTTTGATACTATTTCTTGAAAATGAAACACTGTTTTGGGTCGAGAACCCGGTTTGTTATGGCCTAAGGGAAAATCGAGAGTGTCTGACTGAGTGAGGCTTTCATGCCTATATTGTGAGGACATGAGGGAGGCTTTCAGGCCTATATTGTGAGAGCGTGTATGTGGACCGCATAGTGGTCGCATACCTGGGCAGATTGTTTCAATTTTGTCCCACCTGGAAGGCCATTCTGTGGTCGTCTCTGCGGACCGCATGTCAGGAATGCGATCGCATTCCTGACCGCATTTCCGGTATCGGGCTCCTATTTTTCTAATGTTTAAACCCGACCCCCAATTCATTAAAACACCCCTCCCCTTCATTTTAACTGGTTTCTAAACAAAATATAGAGAAGGAAAGGAGAGTTCTTGAGAGAGAAGGTTTCAACATCATCCAATTTGTTTTCCAAAACCACTCAAGCCCGAATATTATCGAGTAATCAGTCATCTTCTTAGCTCTAGAGGTAAGCATAATTCCTGTGCAGCTTCTCTTTGGGTACTAACCATATTCAAATGTTTCAATATTACAGACAATGGTTCTATCAAGAGGTGGAGGTCGTAAACCAACGGTCAAGGGTGAATCATCCAAGGGGACAGGCAGGAAAATGATAAAGCTTGATCCGAAGGTCCGGGAAGAAATTAAAAGAACAAGGAAAGCCATACGGACATTAGACAAAGCTACTTCCCACTCGGACAGTGATTAGGTCCCCTCCGAAGCCTCGTCAGAACCTATACCGGAGTACGTCGAAGACTTCCCGGAAAGGTTTCGGTTAACCAATGAACCATCAGACTCTTCCCCTATCCAAGCATCTACACACTCTGAGTCAGCTAAGGGCTCAATCGCCGGGAGTGGCCACATGGATTCAACCTCACCTATAGCTTCCTTATCAGGGGAGCATTCTCGTGATGATGAAGGGGGCGAACCCCAAGTTGAGGGGGTAGAACGTACAAGGAAACCAGATGCATGGCAGAACAGATCTGTAAGTGAAGCGTCTTTCCATCAGTTTCGAGATTTGTGGAGCTAAAGATCACTCATTTTGGAGCACAAGTTCACAATCAAGGACTTGTTGCCCCACCACCCAGAGGTGAAGAGGCAATTGTTAGAAAGAAAAGGCTGGGACTATTTTTCTGCTTACCTTCCGGATGCCAATGAGCACCTAGTCAAGGAGTTCTTATCCTTTTTTCGAGAAGCGACAATCAGGGGCTTTGTGACCAACTCTTCCACAGTTATGGCAGTTGCCCTTGAATTTCTTTTTGTTCTGCTCCTTAGTCTGTCCAGAAGATCTCTTCCTCTTCTTACTTTTTGGAGCAGTCTCCTCAACGATATTAGCTCCCATGATCGTTGAATTTCCACGAGACATCTTCTCGGCTGTTTTGTTGTCTTCCTCAATCTTGAGACGAATCACAAGATCTTCCAACTTCATTTCTTTGCGCTTGTGCTTAAGATAGTTCTTGAAATCTCTCCACGAAGGAGGCAACTTTTCAATCATTGCAGCCACTTGAAATGCTTCATTCACGACCATACCTTCAGCAATAAGGTCGTGAAAAATAAGTTGAAGTTCCTGAACTTGGGTTCCCACAGTTTTGATATCTATAATTTTATAGTCTAGAAACTTGGCAACCACGAACTTCTTCAAGCATGCATCTTCTGTCTTGTACTTCTTCTCAAGTGCGTCCCATAATTCTTTCGAAGTATTCATCGCATTGTACACATTTTACAAGTCATCCTCTAAAGCACTTAAAATATAGCCTTTGAAAAGAAAATCTGCCTACTTCCACGCCTCAACGATCATGAACTTTTCATTGTCCGGCATGTCCGCAGGAGGCACTGGAGGCTCTTCACTAGTGAATTTCTGCATACCATGTGTGGTAAGCCAGAAGAACACCATTTGCTTCCATCCTTTGAAGTTGGCTCCTGAATATTTTCCCGGCTTTTCTGCCGGTGGAACAACAGTCCGGCTTGACGAGGCTATCGTCGTTGCTGCAGCAGTCGCAGAATAATTTCCGTTATCATTTTCCATTTCTCACTGTCAACAACTGAAGAGTTCAATCAATGGCAAACAACATGACCCAAAAAGGTGACTCCAGCCAAAATTCACATTTCAAAAATTTAGCATACAACTGGTGCTGGTGAAGAGTCTGCAGAACTGCCCTGAGGTGATTAGCATGATCTTTCCGACTCCGCGAGTAGACAGGGATGTCATCAATAAAAACAATCACGAAGGAGTCTAGAAAAGGCTTGGAAACCCGATTCATAAGATCCATGAAAGTTGCTGGAGCATTGGTCAGCGCAAAGGACATTACCAAAAATTCAAAATGGCCATAACGAGTTCTGAAGGCGGTCTCAGGAATATCCTATTCTCTGATCTTCAACTGGTGATACCCGGACCGTAAATCAATCTTGGAGAAGAACCTCGCACCTTGCAATTGATCGAACAAATCATCTATTCGAGGCAATGGATACTTGTTTTTGATAGTGACTTTGTTGAGCTGCCAATAATCGATACACATCTGAAGCGACCCATCCTTCTTTCTGACGAAAAGAACCGGAGCACCCCACGGCGACACACTCGGCCGAATGAACCCCTTTTCTAATAAATCCTTCAACTGCTCCTTTAACTCCCTCAACTCTGTTGGCGCCATTCTGTATGGTGGAATAGATATTGGCTGCATATCTAGCAAAACATCAATCCCGAAATCGATCTCCCTATCTGGCGGATACCCTGGAAGCTCGTCCGGAAATACTTCGAGAAACTTATTCACAACTGGCACGGACTCAGGGGCAGACACTTCTGAAGTGGTGTCCGCAACCTGGACCAAATGATAGACACACCCTTTTTTAATCATCTTCGAAGCCTTAAGGTAGGAAATAAACCTACCCTTCGGCACCACACCATTTCCCTTCCACTCAATAACCGGCTCATTAGGAAACTCGAGCCTCATGACTCTGGTTCGGCAGTCGAGTTTAGCAAAGCACAAATAAAGCCAATCCATTCCCATAATAACATCAAAATCTACCATCCCAAGCTCAATAATATCGGTCGTGGTAACTCGACCACATACCGTGACAACACCATTCCTATAAACTCGCGCAACTGTAATAGAATCACCAACCGGAGTCGATACAAAGAACGACTCATGAAGTTGTTCGGGTTCTATCCCAAAACTTGAAGCCATAAACGGGGTAACATAAGACAAAGAGGGCCCTGGATCAATAAGAGCATAAACATCAAGTGCTTGAATAGTCAGAATACCTGTAACAACATCTGGAGAAGCCTCCGCGCTCTGGCGACCACTCAAAGCATAGAACCGGCTGGGTCCACCTCTACCTCGAACTACACCCCTAACTGCACCACGCCCTGCTGGAGGACGCACCGAAGATGTGGCGACTGAAGAACCGGATGACTGAGAAAAACCCCTACCCATGCCCTGACTGGGCGCACGACAATCCCGTTGAATATGACCTCTCACCCCACACCCGTAGAACACCGGGATATCCCGATAACAAGACTCGGTATGGAACCTCCCGCACTTAGGGCACGGAGCCCTCCCCTGCTGATGGAACCTCCCTCCTGGACGACCTGTCTGATGGGGTCTCCTGTTGTCCAATCCTGGTCCCCAGCGACTGCTCTGCTGGTAACGGTGCACTGATGGCGGTGCACTGGTTGAGGACTGTGCATAGGACTGGGATGGCCCTGATGGCCCTATCCCCTGAACTGGTCTCCCCCCTACAACTGAGCTCCCCGAGTGGCCCGCTGACCGAGCCCTGCTACTACTCTCCCTCTATGCCCTTATCTTTAACTTCATAGCCTCTGTAGCCTGAGCGAATCCCACTATCTTACCATAATTCATATCCGAGTGCAAGGACGCTGTAGCAGCTTCATTCACCACAAAGGGACTAAGGCCCTGAACAAATCGTCGTACCCTGGCATCCATAGTAGACACCAACTGAGGAGCATACTTGGACAACCTCACAAACTCCATGTGGTACTCCCACACACTCATAGAACCCTTCTTGAGGACCTCAAACTCCGTAGCATGGTCTGCCACAGTCTCGGCAGGCAAGAAGTGATCCATAAAAGCATCCACGAACTCGTCCCATCTCGCCGGAGGACTTCCCTCCCCTCGGGAATACTCCCACATCTCGAACCAGGAATATGCTGCTCCCCTCAGCCTGTACGAAGCTAACTCAACCCCCTCTGTCTCTGTAGCCTTCATCACCCGAAGGGTCTTGTACATCTCATCAAGAAAATCATATGGATCGGCCTCTGGATCTGTACCTGAGAACTCTGGAGGGGCCAACCGCAGAAACTGGTTGACTCTGAAGCCGGCGGAATCTTCCTGTCCGCTGGAGGATGCAGGGGTAGCATGAGATCTTTGGGCCTGAGCGACCACCAACTGAGTCAACATATGAATAGATCCTCTGAGGTCCCCATCGGAAGTACCGGGACCGGAAGCTGGAACTGTAGAAGGATCAGGAATTTCAGCGGGAGGGATTGCAGCACCCTCCGCCGCAGCAGGAACATGAACGCTTTGATCCGGAATAGAAGGGCCAGGTAGATTCAAGGTCGGGGAGTCACTCTCACCCGCACTATATGGTACAGAATTCACAGCCACACCTGGGGTGGCATTGGCCTCAAGGCTGAGTCGAGCTCTCTTCTTTGGTGCCATTACTGAAAATTTCGGAAAGAAGCACGAGTTAGACAAGGATATTTTCACTTTCCACTTCATCGCACGATATAGAATAACAATGAAAGGGTAATTTTCTAAATGTCCATGTAGCCCCCTAATTATAAATGTGGTCGACAACACACCGATAAGAATGTCTCTACTAGACACGTCTCCGAGACATCCTAGGACTCTTTAAAAACCTTAGGCTGTGATACACGGTTTGTCACGCCCCAAAAATCGAGGGACACGACCGGCGCTCAACCGAGTGGACCCCAGTCGAGCGAACCTGGAACTGCCTTCCCTAACCCACGCATCACCCCGTGATAACACTATCCATTATACATGTGAAATAGTGATTAAAACTTTGCATAAACTTATGATTTAAAATCATTTCCACATTTTTATCATTTCCAACATATAGTACCAAGTGCTTACAAAATACATACAAAATATACTCACATGGAACACGATTCCGAACCGTACAATAGTTACCCAAAATACATATGTACATTACCCACGTTTTTGTCTACGGAGCCTCTATGAGTAAAATGAGTTTAGCAGTACTTGCCGAGGACAAGGCCCCGGCTATACCTTACAATACAAAATAGACCCAAAGAAGGTGGTATAGACCACACATGGCCCCGAGAGGAAGTGGGGCTCACCAATTCAGCTGATGGAGCGGAGAGGAGGCACTACTGATGGTGGATTGAGTTCCCTGCTGTAGGACCACCTACATTCATATAAGAAAATGTAGCGCCCCTGGCAAAAAGGGACGTTAGTACTGTGGAATAGTACTAGTATGTATGAACAAACTTTATCCCAAGTACAATCAAACAATACACAGATAAGAGATAGTAACAGAACCAACAATCATTGCACATGGAAAGAAATAACCAAAATCAACAAGTTTCACAATTCCCCCTTTTTCCTTTCCAACACCACCATAATCAAGAATTTCATCGATTTTCATTTCAATAGTGATAATGATCACATTCCACCCTTATTACCTCAGCCACCCTTATTACCTCGGCCACCCTTATCACCACAACACACACCTTATTACTTCGTGTTGCGGCCGCAACCCGATCCCACCTGACAAATCATATTTCATAACAACAATCCCAAACAATTACATCACAAGAATACTCTTTTCAAGGAGCACAAGTTCACATCAACAATTCGTTTATTTGGGCTCAAGGCATAATGATTCCCATTAAGCAGTAGTACATTCCCATATTTGGGCACATTAACATCCTTTCATAATCTCATATAACACAATAGTGTGGCAATCACTAAGACAATCAATTCACATATTTTTCATACGAGGTACACATAACGTATGCTCGTCACAACAAGAGGATTCTACAAGGGTTAAAGTTAGCCATACATACCTCGAGTCGAATTTCCCTTTTAATTTCTATCACAATTCACCGGACCGTTTAGCACCGTCAATCTATTCCACAACGTGACATATTTCACTTAGAATTAGGAACCTTGAATTCAATTGAGCATTTTATCAAACACTATGTGACCCCCTTAGGTTACTAACCCCCTTTTTATGCATAATTACCCAAGTTCGTTTCCCCAATTACTAGGTTACGGAGTTACATTCACATGCATGCAAGGACTCATCTTTCATTTTTCAAAACCAACCCATGTGTGTTTTATTCCTATCCAAAATCTGAGAAATTGGGAAAATAGAGTTTCTTGTGCTTTGCAGGATATATTCTATGAGAGGAGATAATTTGGAGCAATTTGGAGTCAATTAAGGGAGTTCAAGGCCAATCGAGAAGAACCCGTGAGGAAAGCACAAAAGAAAGGGCTGAAATTGCTGGAACATGGTCTACCGCGACCGCGGTCGACCGCGGCTGGAGCGCGGTGGAGAATTAACTGAAGCAGCATACAAGTAGCCCACCGCGGTTGCGCCGCGGTCCTGCCGCGACCGCGGGCGACAGCTGACAGGCCTAGAAAATTAAAGGACTTACGTGCAAAACACGGGATTAATTTGCCAAACCCTATTTAAACATTGTAAATCCGCCCAAGAGAAGGATATTCTTATTTTTAGGCTCAAGTAGGAGGCAAGACTCATTGTGAGAAGACAAGAAACCATTAGAGTTTTATATTTTTCTTCCTTTCATCTTTATTTTGAGCATTATGAATTCTTTTGGGTTTTTATTGTTCTTGAGCATGAGTAGCTAAACTTTCTAATCTAAGGTTGTTGGTGGAACCCGTTGGGGATGAACTTATTGAGATATTAATATAGTTTTGTTTGGTTGTTAATCTCTATTTGTTCAACTACGTTCTTGTTGTAGTTGATTGAAGGGACCTCAATTAGATGTTCCTATTTATTATGTATCTACTTGAGAGAGAGTGCATATTTAGGTAGTTGTTTGAACAACATCACTCCTGGAGTATAGGCGAGAGTCATAACCGAGGGTTTAGAGGTTGGATTAGAGATAACGATACCTCGGGTGCAATCTAAAGTGAACTGTAATACAAACTAGCTAGTGTAACTTGAGAGAGTGCGTCTAGTAAATTATCATAATTACTTGAGAGAGATTTATGATAACTGGAGTGTTCATGATTGATAGAGACAACTAAGTCAAAACTATACGAACTACACAAGAAGGAATTTCACCAATGGGGGAAACCATAACCTTAGACCTTTATAATAACTGTTTACATCCCATTGTTAGTTAATCTTTAGTTTTTATATTTTCGTTCAGCTGTAGTAGTATAAAAACGACACCAAGTGATATTCACAAAGTTTGAGAAAGTTGACTATTGAGAATTGGGTAATCTAACAACAACATTTGATACGTTGATTCCCTGTGGGATTCGACTCTGGGCATAATACCCCGGATTATATTTGCAACGCCCGCTTAGTCTTTTAGTAGACATAGTTGAGCGTGATCAGGCATTAACCGCATTGCTGAACATTCGAGCAGACAGGGTACTCACTCGCCTATTGGTAGAATTTTGGGATCTGACTAAGGTGGTGTTCAAATTTGCTGACTGTGAGTTAGTACTGACACTAGAAAAAGTAACAAGTTTCACGTAGCTACCGTTCAAGGGAAGGAAGCCAATATTGCTAGTTACTATGCCCGGTTACCGGTTCTTGGATGCCTTAGGCCTCGCCAACAGTAGGAGTCTCAGAAGTATCGAGGATGAATGGGTGAGCCTCGGCCAGATGTTCGATAGAATTGGACACCATGAAAGCTACAAATGGTATTTAGGGGAGTTTCAATGTGACCAAGCAACGTGGGAGAGTTTCAGGCCTATAACTTACTCCATGGCACTATTGGGACTATTGGTCTTCCCGCAACGAAGGGACCGTATCAACATCAACCTATTACATGTGGTTCTGGCGACCTTCCGTGGAAATCTTCAAGATACTTTGGTGCCGATGGTGTTAGATGAGATGTTGAGGGATTTTTCCACATGTTCATGAGGATATGATTTATTTAAAGGTTGTAACTTGCTGCTTCAAATCTAGGATAATGATCATTTCTTCCAGTGCAAGGCCACCATCAACTGCTTTGTGGGTTTCAGCAATATGATTCACAACCACAATGAAAGAACGAAACATTTGGTCTCCCCACATGAGTAAGAAGAGTGGATGGAATCGCTGACCAGCATGACTAGAGAATGGATCAACTTGAAGCTCTCCTAGTTATGTGGAAGGGAAATCGTGAGGACCCCTCAGAAATAATTCACTGAGTTGATCGGACTTGAAGGCATTCAACCATACTCACCCATGCGGGTCCTCAAACAGTTCGGATGATCCAAGATTTGCCTATGTGTACAAGGATAGCGCTATAAAAGGATTGGTATAACAGGAAGATTCTAATTCCCAGGATAAGAAGGCTACAAGAAGAGTGGAACGACCTGGTCAAAATGCCTATGGGTCAAAACTCGTGGTGTACTCCTGAGTATTGCTTTTGTATTAACGAGAAAGAAGAGCTGGCCCAACCAAATAGAGGGTATAACCTGGTTAGAGGAAACAGTGGCTGCTTTGCAAATTTACCATAAGATCCTGCCACATTACCTTGTGACTATTTCAATGCTTCGTCAGGTGGTCCCAGGATCCATTGACCACATGTTGCCACCTGCCGAAGATAATGACCGGGTGGTGGAGTGCATCCAGATAGAGTCTAGCACAAAGCCAGAAGAAGATCTGGAGGAGGAGTCAAAATCCAACGATGATGAGGAGGAATTTGAGGAATACCTACTGGAGGATCCAGAAGAAGAGGAGGATATAGGAAACAGCTCAGGGGATGTTTGTTAGAGTTGAATAATTTCCCCTTTTTCCTACTTTGTACCCTTATCCCTAGTTTTCTCTTTTAATTTCCATAAGGACAAGTTGTCCAAGCCCATGTAATTCTATGAAATGTAATCTTTGTTCCAACTTGTGTAAGTCCAAATTATCAATGAAAATAAATTGTTTTGGTTCTAAAGGTGTCAAGTCTAAATGTTTGTCAAATATCTGCGAATTAGGATTACTTTCGCAATGAGAGGTCTCTGTGAATATTAGGAAACGTGCTACCTGTAATACACTAATTATTTGCTTTGTGTGATTTCCTGCTCGTATAAAATGAAGAAACTCACTATTGTTCCTTTTTCTTTTCTTTCTTCTTATTTTTTCATTTGCTTTATTATTATCCCCCAAAAGAAAAGAATGTTGGTTTGTGTCGAACAAAATTGGCGGAACCACCATATAATCTAAGGTCAAAGGGAAAGATGTCAGCCGCAAAAGACCCATCTGAACATGCTTTGGTCATATCCGATATCCCGGAGCGATCGGGGGAGAAAGACAACACAAGGATTGATGAACACGTGGCCAGGATGGCCCAGGAAATGGAGTTTATGAGGGAGGAGGTGCATCATATGAGGGAACTAGCGCACCTGGCCGCGACAAAACTTCCTCAACCACCTTAATTCCCTTCTTTGGATTCACTCCCTGACCACTTCCTTCCACATCATGCCAAAACAACAACACCCCAACTTCAGCTTCTACCACTCAAGTCATACCTTTGGTGACCCCGGGTAACCCACCAAATCCCCCTATTCACACTCCCTAAGTACCAAAATACACTCAAACATCACAAAACCCACCTATTACCTCTAATGAAACTACCCCTTCTCATAACGGATACACTTTCACCACTAATAAGCACATACCCATGGTACGTGCCGCCGCCCATAAGCGGTACGTTCCCCCTGTATATTCCATTTGTGAACTTACCTTTTGTAACGACTCGGTCGGTCGTTTTGAGAGTTAGATCCCTTATCCCCTAAAATGTGCTTTCCCCATGTCTATTTCTGCTTTTGGGAATTGTCGTAACGTTTAATTGTGAATTTCAGAGAGTTTTGGCACACATAGTCCCTATATATGAGTTTAAGTTTTAGAAATCAAACTGTAGTTGGAACTGTGTGAAGACGGATCCGGAATGGAATTCCGCCGACTCCGTTAGCTCCATTGGGTGATTTCGGGGTTAGGAAATTGTCCGAAATGTATTTTCTATGTCTGTAGTATATTTAGATTTGAATTGGCGAAAGTCAGAATTTCAGCGATTTCGGATGATAGGTGAAATTTTGATATCAGGCTCGGAATGGAATTCTGAGAGTGGTTGTAGGTCTGTCGTGTCATTTATGACCTGTGTGTAAAATTTGAGGTCATTCGGACTAGTTTTGACGTGTTTCGGCATCGGTTGTGGATTTTTGAAATTTCATAAGTTCTTAAGCTTGAATCCATGTATAATTGGTGATTTTGATGTTATGGGACGTGTTTTGAAGGCTCGACTAAGTTTGGATAAGGTATTAGGACTGGTTGGTAAGTTTGGTTGAGGTCCCGGGGGCCTCGGGATATTTCGGATGCTCAACGGGATGATTTTGGACTTAGAAAACCAGCTGAAGCATTGCTAGTTCTGGTGTTTCGCACCTGCGGATGGGGAGCCGCAGGTGCGGACACGCAGGTGCTGAGGAGGGTATCGCAGGTGCGGTTTTTGGTCAGGGGCAGCTAGGTTCGAGGTGCAGACGGGGTTCCGCAGGTGCAGAGCCGCAGGTGCGGAGCCGCAGGTGCGGCCCGAGTCCATTTAGTAAGTTTTCGCACCTGCGAAGTATTTTACGCAGGTGCGGTCTAATGAGTCGCAGGTGCGGAATTGCTTGGCTGTTAATACAAAATCCGAGGGTTTGAAATTCATATCTTTTAAAACGAATTAGAGCTCGGGATTTGGCGATTTTTAGTGGGTTCTGAGGAGCAGATTCATAGGTAACGATTTCTAATCTTAATTCACCTGTATATCATTAATCCATAGCAATTTCTTCAATCTAATCAATGAATTAGGGTGAAAAATCATGAAAATGGGAGGAAAGTTTCCCAAGTAGAAATATGAGAATTTAAGGAGATTTTGGCGTCAGATTTCGATGATTCTTATTCGAGTGAGTTCGTGAGTGAATGGGTGTTCTAAAATTGTAACTTTCACTCGATTCTAAGACGTGGGTCCAGGGGACTTCTTGGGAAATTTTCCTAATCGATGACCTAGTGGCATTTATGCTAGACCATAGCATTCTTCTCAAGAAAAGAAAGCGGAGAGGGTGACTGAATTTCACTCTTTATCATTCCTTACTACTCCTCAATTCCCATCATGTGTTGTCTTATTTCCCAGTCACGTATTAGCTTCGAACTAATTAGCTATATTGATTTCTTAAAGTGATATTTACATTATGCAATTGAATTGAATAGATTTGGGCCATTCGGAGTCGGGTACTCGTGGCAAGAACGTGGTTTCGAGTTGAGTAAAGCAGTCGAGGTAAGTGGCTTGCCTAACACTGTGTTGGGGACTTACCTTAGGTTGTTTTGATATTAAATGTTGTGTGGGCACCCTGTACGTGAGGTGACGAGTACGTACACGGACCATTATTACAAAAATTCCCTTTTTCTCCGAAAATTATAAATTGTTTTTCTCCTATTACCTTGCTTTACTGTGTTAAATTGTTTAACTTAGATTAGAAAAGCATGCTTACCTGTTTAACTTTAAATTTCCTAGCCGATATTCTGTGCTCCATGTTAGTTAGCTTATTTCTTTCCTTCCCTGCTATTTGATGAACCGTTTCAATTGATGCCTTATCTGTCATTCAATTCCGCATTGCATATTTAACAGACGTATTCTGGGAGATCCCCATGTATTGCATATTTATATTGGGACTACGGACGTACTCCGAGAGATCCCCCTGTACTGCATATTAATATTAGGACTACATACGTATTCCGAGAGATCCCTCAGTACTGTATCTTTATATTTGGGACTACGGGACGGTATCCCGGGAGATTCCACTGTGTGATACGTTGTGCTGAGCCGAGGGATCCCTTTTGCTGTTTTACTTCAGATTATTCATTTCTACTGCTTACCTTAGAATTTATTTTCCTTATGTACTATTTTAAACTGTTTTAATTATAAATCCGGTAGAGCCTTAACCTGACCTCATCACTACTTGACTGGGGTTAGGCTTGGCACTTACTGAGTACAAATTGTGGTGTACTCATTCCCTTTCTTGCACATGTTTTTCGTGTGCAAATCCAGATACCAGTACTCAAATCCGTGGCTAGGGGTCATGTAGCTGCTTCGAGGAGACCGCAAGGTAATTCTGACGCATCCGCAAAGTCCTTCGAATCACCTTCCACTCCAGATTTAGATAGACTTTTTGTGTATTTCCTTTTTGTTGTATAGAGCTATTATGGTATAGAGCTTGTGGCTTAAAAAGTGACATTCCGGGTTTTGGGACTTTTGCTTGTACATTCCGAGTGGCGATGTTTCATTTAGTAAACTTACTTTATTCCGTCTTAATTTATTGTTTTCTTTATTATCTTCCGCAATTTAGGCTTACCTAGTCGTAGATACTAGGTGCCGTCACAATACCTTTCAGAGGGTGAAATCGGGTCGTGACAAATTGGTATCAGAGCGTCTAGGTTCATAGGAGTCACAAGTCACAAGCCGGTTTATTAGAGTCTCGCGGATCGGTGCGGAGACGTCCGTATCTATCTTCGAGAGGCTATGTAACTGTTAAGAACAATCATATTCTTTGGAATTCCTTGTCGTGCTAGTTACTGTCATCAAAATTCGAAACTTCTATTCTACTCTTGCTCACATATGGTGAGGACCTGCACCGGACATATCGACGATAAGGAACCCGATCCCCCAGCCAGAGCCGCCAGAGGCAGGGGCAGGGGTAGAGGACGAGCACGCGGTGCAGCCCGAGCACCGGCGAGAGCAGCGACAGAGGAGCCCCCAGCAGCTACAGTTGGAGGGGCCCAATAGGTCCCTCTTACTACTCCAGGCCTCCAGGATACTTTGGCTCAGTTCATGAGCGCTTTCAGCACTCTGACTCAGGCGGGACTACTCCTGATAGCTCCAGCCACATCTCAGGCCGGGGGAGGGGCACAGAATCTCGCAGCCCATACTCCTGAGTAGAGGTTCCATGTTGGGCAGGTTCCAGAGTATATTCCTATGCCCCCAGCAGCTCCAGCTCATCGCATTCTACGCACTATGGGTATTGTGGAGACGAGTGGCATTTATTTCACTGCTTTCCAGCTGAGGGGAGCGACTTATCAATGGTGGCATGTCTATGAGCTGAGTTGTCCAGATGAGGCAGCTTCACTCACTTGGGCTCAGTTCTCAGAGATGTTTTTACTTCAGTTTGTCCCTCAGAGCCTCAGGATGCTTGGCGTGCAGAGTTTGAGCAGTTACGCCAGGGTACTATGACTGTGTTGGAGTATGCAGTCTGTTTCAGTGACTTGGATCGTCATGCACCGGCCTTGGTTGCCACAATCAGAGAGAGGGTTCGGTGCTTCATTGAGGGACTCCACCCCAGTATTCGGACCAGTATGGCTAGAGAGTTGGAGACAGATATCACTTACCAGCAGGTAGTGAGTATTGCTCGGAGGATTGAGAGCATGTTGGCTCGGGACAGAGATAAGAGAGAGTCCAAGAGGTCTCGAGAGACTGGCCAATATTCAGGAGTTCGTGCACCAACAACACGTTATGGTAGGGGTTTGTGAGTTACCATGTTCATTCAGCTCTTCCAGAAGCCAGTGGTATTCCATCTCTTCCTACATCTGAGGAGCCTTATTATGATCCAGCAGTATCTAGTGTGCCTCCTGCTCGAGGTGCTATCACCGGCCAGTCCAACAGGACAGTTCAGAGTCAGCATCTGCTGCCACGTCCTCCGAGGGGTTGTTTTAGGTGTGGTGACCCTCGCCACTTGCTCAGAGATTGCCCCAAAGCTAGGAGGGGTGCATCATCTCAGACATATCAGGCCCCACGTGCTCCACCGGGTCCTCCAGCTATTCTTCCAGCCCCAACTGCTACCCCACCTTCTCACACAGCTCGAGGTGGAGGTCGGGGAGGCCGAGGTCGCTCTAGAGGGGGCGGCCAGGCCAGGTATTATTCCCTTCCAGCCCGTTTAGAGGCCGTAGCTTCAGATTCACTCATCACAGGTATTGTCCCTATTTTTCATAGGGATGCATCAGTATTATTTGACCCAGGCTCTATGTATTCATATGTGTCTTCTTATTTTCCCTCACATCTAGGGATAGTTCTGGATTCTTTGAGCTCCCTTATTTATATTATTACTCCCGTGGGAGATTCTCTTGTTGTGGACCGCGTATATCGCTCGTGTTTGATTATTATCAGTGGTTTGAGACCAGAGCTGACTTATTATTACTCAGTATGGTAGATTTTGATGTTATCTTGGGCATGGACTGGTTGTCACCCCATTATGTTATTCTTGATTGTCACGCCAAAACCGTGACGCTGGCTATGCCAGGTTTACCGAGATTAGAGTGGAGAGGTACCTTAGAGTATACTCCCCGCAGAGTCATTTCTTTCCTTAAGGCCCAGTGGATGGTTGAGAAAGGGTGTGATGCGTATTTGGCCTATGTGAGAGATGTTAGTGTTGATACCCCTACAGTTGAGTCAATTCCAGTTGTGAAGGACTATCATGATGTGTTTCTATCTGATCTTCCGGGTATGCTGCCCGACAGAGATATTGATTTTGGCATAGATTTGTTGCTGGGCACTCAACCCATTTCCATTCCTCCTTATCGCATGGCTCCTCCTAAGTTGAAAGAGCAGTTGCAGGAGTTCCTTGATAAGGGTTTCATCAGGACCAGTGTATCACCTTGGGGTGCTCCGGTATTATTTGTGAAGAAAAAGGATGGTTTTATGCGTATGTGTATTGATTATCGGCAGCTGAACCAGGTTACAATGAAGAACATGTACCATTTGCCTCGCATTGATGATTTGTTTGACCAGTTACAGGGTGCCAGGGTATTTTCCAAGATTGACTTGCATTCTAGCTATCATCAGTTGAAGATTCGGGAGCCGGATATCCCGAAGACTACCTTTAGGACCAGATATGGTCACTATGAGTTCCTTGTCATGTTATTTGGGCTGGCCAATGCCCCAACAGCCTTTATGCATCTGATGCAGTGTATTCCGGCCTTATCTTGATTTATTTTGTCATTGTGTTTATTGATGACATCTTGGTATATTCTCGGTCCCGGGAGGATCATGAGCAGCATTTGAGGACCGTGCTTCAGACTTTGAGGGAAAAGAAATTGTACGCAAAATTTTCTAAGTGTGAATTTTGGCTTGATTCTGTGGAATTCTTAGGCCATATGGTGTCTTGTGATGGGATTAAGGTAGATCTGAAGAAGGTGGAGGCGGTGCAGATTTGGCCTAGACCTTCATCAACAACTGAGATCCGCAGTTTCCTTGGTTTGGCAGGGTACTATCGCCATTTTGTGGAGGAATTTTCATACATTACAGTACCTATGACTAGACTGACCTAGAAGCGTGCTCCGTTCAGGTGGACTGAGGAGTGTGAGGAGAGCTTTCAGAAGCTCAAGACATCCCTGACTACAACTCCAATGTTGGTATTGCCTATGGGTTCAGGGTCCTATACAGTCTATTGTAATGCCTCGAGGATTGGACTTGGTGCGGTATTGATGCAGGACGGTAGGGTGATCGCCCACGCGTCTAGAGAGTTGAAGGTGCATGAGAAGAACTATACAGTTCATGATCTCGAGTTGGCAGCGATTGTTCATGCTCTAAAGATATGGCATCATTATACGGTGTTCCCTATGAGATTTTCACGAATCACCGGAGTTTGCAGCACTTGTTCAAGCAGAAAGACCTCAATTTGCGCCAGCGTAGGTGATTGGAGTTACTCAAGGATTATGACATCCTATATTATACCACCCGGGGAAGGCCAATGTGGTGGCCGACGCCTTGAGTCACCGGGCGGAGAGTTTGGGGAGTTTGGCATATCTCCCGGTAGTTGAGAGGCCCTTAGCCTTGGATGTTCAGTCCTTAGCCAATTAGTTCGTAAGATTGAATCTTTCATAGCCTTGCCGGGTATTAGCTTGTGTGGTTTCTCGATCTTCTCTTTATGACCGTATCAGAGAGCGCCAGTATGATGATCCCCACCTTCTGGTTCTTCAGGACAAGGTTCGGCGAGGTGATGCCAGGGATTTGACTATAGGAGATGACGGTGTGATGAGGATGTAGGGTCAGATCTGTGTGCCCAATGTGGATGGGCTTATGGAGTTGATTCTTGAGGAGGCCCATAGCTCGCGATATTCCATTCATTCGGGTACCGTGAAGATGTACCCGGATATGAGACAACACTATTGGTGGGAAAGGATGAAAAAGGATATCGTGGAGTTTGTGGCCAAGTGTCTCAACTGTCAGCAAGTCAAATATGAGCATCAGAGACCAGGAGGGTTACTTCAGCAGATTGAGCTTCCTGAGTGGAAGTGGGAGCGGATCACCATGATCTTTGTGGTTGGACTTCCTCGGACTTTGAGAAAGTTCGATGCTATTTGGGTGATCATAGACCGGCTGGACAAATCAACCAATTTCATTCCAGTATTGACTACATACTCCTCCGAGAGGTTGGTAGAGATTTATATCAGGGAGATTGTTCGCCACCATGGTATTCCAGTATCTATCATTTCAGATAGAGTACACAGTTCACTTCACGGTTCTAGAGAGCCGTTCAACAAGATCTAGGCACCAGGGTAGAGTTGAGTACAACCTTTCACCCTCAGATGGACGGGCAGTCCGAACGCACGATTAAGATTCTTGAGGATATGCTCCGTGCCTGTCTGATGGATTTTGGAGGGTTATGGGACCGATACTTGCCACTTGCAGAGTTTGCTTTAATAATAGTTACCAGTCCAGCAGTTAGATGGCACCATAAGAGGCTTTGTATGGTAGACGGTGCCGGTCTCCAGTGGGATGGTTTGAGTTGGGCGAGGCCCGATTGTTGGGTATAGATTTGGTCCAGGATGCCCTGGACAAGGTGAAGGCGATTCAGGAGAGACTTCGCACAGCTCGGTTCAGGCAGAAGAGTTATGCGGACCGGAAGGTTCGTGATTTGACGCTTATGGCTGGTGATCGGGTTTTGCTTCGGGTATCGCCTATGAAGGGCGTCATGAGGTTCGGGAAGAAGGGTAAGCTGAGTCCGAGATTTATTGGCCCTTTTGAGGTGTTGCGGTGTATTGGGAAGGTTGCTTATGAGCTAGCCTTGCCTCCCAACCTAGTAGGAGTTAATCCGGTATTCCACGTCTCTATGCTCCAGATTTATCACGGTGACCCGACCCATGTTTTGTATTTCAGTTCTGTCTAGTTGGACAAGGATCTATCATATGTTGATGAGCCAGTAGCTATATTGGATAGGCAGGTCAGAAAGCTCAGGTCGAAGAATATTGCATCAGTCAAGGTGCAGTGGAGGGGTCAGCTAGTAAAGGAGGCGACTTGGGATACCGAGCAGGATATGCGCAGTCAGTACTCTCATCTTTTCACAGCTTCAGGTATGTCTCTATACTCGTTCGAGGACGAACAATTTTCTTAAAAGGGGGAGAATGTAACGACCCGATCGGTTGTTTTAAGAGTTTGAGCCCCGATCCCCTAAAAACGGCTTTCCCCATGTCTATTTCTGCTTTCGGGACTTGTTGGAGCGTTTAGTTGTGAATTTCGGAGAGTTTTGGGATACATAGTCCCTATATATGAGTTTAAGCTTTAGAAATCGGACCGTAATTGAAACTGTGTGAAGACGGATCCGGAATAGAATTACGTCGACTTCGTTAGCTCCGTTGGGTGATTTCAGGGTTAGGAACGTGTTCGGAATGTATTTTCGAGGTCTGTAGTAGATTTAGACTTGAATTGGCGAAAGTTAGAATTTTGACGATTTCGGCCGATAGGTGAAATTTTGATATCGGTCTCGGAATGGAATTCCGAGAGTGGCTGTATGTCTGTAGTGTCATTTATGACATATGTGTAAATTTTGAGGTCATTCGGACTAGTTTGGCGTGTTTCGGCATTGGTTGTGGATTTTGGAAATTTCATAAGTTCTTAGACTTGAATCCATGTATAATTGGTGATTTTGATGTTATGGATGTGTTTTGAAGGCTCGACTAAGTTTGGATAAGGTATTAGGACTGGTTGATCAGTCTGGTTGAGGTCCCGGGGGCCTCAGGAATGTTTCAGATGCTCAACGGGATGATTTTGGACTTAGAAAACCAGCTGAACCATTGCTGGTTCTGGTGTTTCGCACCTGCGGATAGGGAGCCGCATGTGCGGACACGCAGGTGCGGAGGAAGGCATCGCAGGTGCGGTTTTTGGTCAGGGTCAGCCAGGCTCGCAGGTGCGGAGCCGCAGATGCGGCCCGGTAACGCCAGGTGCGGTCCCAGTCCATTTAGTGAGTTTTTGCACCTGCGAAGTATTTTCCGCAGGTGAGGGACCGTATGTGCTGTCCAATGAGTCGCAGGTGCGGAATTGCTGGGCTGTTAATACAAAATCCGAGGGTTTGAAATTCATATCTTCTAAAACGACTTGGAGCTCGGGATTTGGCGATTTTTAGTGGGTTTTGAGGAGAAGATTCGTAGGTAACAATTTCTAATATTAATTCACATGTGTATCATTAATCCATAGCAATTTCTTCAATCTAATCAATCAATTTGGGTGAAAAATCATGAAACTGGGAGGAAAGTTCCCCAAGTAGAAATATGAGAATTTAAGGAGATTTTGGCGTCGGATTTCAATGATTCTTGTTCAAGTGAGTTCGTGAGTGGATGGGTGTTCTAACTTTGTAACTTTCACTCGATTCCGAGACGTGGGCCCAGGGGACTTTTTGGGCAATTTTCCTAATTTCGCGTATTAGCTTCGAACTAATTAGCTATATTTATTTCTTAAAGTGATATTTACATTATGCAATTTAATTGAATAGATTTGGGCCATTCGTAGTCGGGTACTCGTGGCAAGAACGTGGTTTCGAGTTGAGTAGAGCAATCCAGGTAAGTGGCTTGCCTAACTATGTGTTGGGGACTTCCCTTAGGTTGTTTTGATATTAAATGTTGTGTGGGCGCCGTGTACGTGAGGTGACGAGTACGTACACGGACCATTATTGAAAAAATTCCATTTTTCTCCGGAAATTATAAATTGTTTTCTTCTATTACCTTGCTTTACTGTGTTAAATTGTTTAACTTAGATTAGGAAAGCATGCTTATCTGTTTAACATTAAATTTCCTAGCTGATTTTCTGTGCGCCATGTTAGTTAGCTTATTGCTTTCCTTACCTGCAATTTGATGAATCGTTTCAATTGATGCCTTATTTGTCATTCGTTCCGCATTGCATATTTGAATTGGGACTACAGACGTATTCTGGGAGATCTCCCTATAATGCATATTTAAATTGGGACTACTGACGTATTCCGGGAGATCCCCAGTACTGTATCTTTATATTTGGGACTACGGGACGGTATCCCGGGAGATTCCATTGTGTGATACGTTGCGCTGAACCGAGGGCTCCCTGTTGTTGTTTTGCTTCAGATTATTCATTTCTACTGCTTACCTTAGAATTATTTTTCCTTATGTACTATTTTAAACTATTTTACTTATAAATCTGGTAGAGCCTTAACCTGACCTCGTCACTACTTGACTGGGGTTAGGCTTGGCACTTACTGGGTACCAATTGTGGTGTACTCATGCCCTTTCCTGCACATGGTTTTCGTGTGCAGATCCATGCACCAATACTCAGTTCCGTGGCTAGGGGACGTGTAGCTGCTTCGAGGAGACCGCAAGGTAATTATGCCGCGTCTGTGGAGTCCTTCGAGTCACCTTCCACTCCAGATTTAGATAGACTTTTTATGTATTTCCTTTTTGTTGTATAGAGCTATTATTGTATAGAGCTTATGGCTTAAAAAGTGACATTCCGGGTTTTGGGAATTTTGCATGTACATGCCGAGTGGCGATGTTTCATTTAGTAGATTTACTTTATTCCGTCTTAATTTATTGTTTTCTTTATTATCTTCCGCAATTTAGGCATACCTAGTCGTAGAGACTGGGTGCCGTCACGATACCTTTCGTAGGGTGAAATCGGTTCGTGACACCTTTACAGCACCTATCACGATCAGGGTGCCTTATGAGATCGACCAATACCTCGAGGTGGAGAGTGAAACCAGGTGTAAGGAAGAAGAATCAGTATCTGAGCAGTTGCAAATGTTGAGAGGGTAAATGAATAGTCTCTAAGTTGCCCGGGGAAGTGAAAGTTTGGACTATGAGTACTTGTGTATTCATCCAGATGTGGATATTCCAGCAGGATACAAACTCACAAAGTTCGATATCTTTGATGGGGCAAGGGGACCTCACGTACATTTGAGGGCATATTGTGACAAGTTAGTAGGGTTGGGAGGAACGAGAAGCTAAGGATGAAATTATTTATAATAAGTTTGACGTGAGAAGCACCCACCTAGTATACTCGACAGGATCTGCGAAATTGGAGAACTTGGTAAGATATGGCGGAAGACTTCATGAATTGTTTTCGATTTAACACAGAGATCAGTATGATCGGTTAGCATTATCCGAATCATTCCAAGAATATGCATGTTGGTGGAGGTTTGAGGCCGCCAGGGCGCAACCTCTGCTGGTCAAGGAAGGGATATACTTTGAAAAGATGATGGGAATGATGGGACATAAATTCCTCGAGCTGGTCAAGATCGGAGATTTCCTAGAAGAATGCATAAAATCTGGCAAAGTACAATCCATGGAAGCACTGCAAACAGCCAACAAGGCCATCCAATCAGGGTTAATCGGTAACGGAAAGAAGAAGAAGAGCAGGTCTTAGTAGTCATCCTAACTCACATCACGGAAGCACTTCCTATTCCCCAAACAACCATTCACCACCACCCACTTACACTCCAGTTTATAACACCCAGCCATATTACCACCTTCAACCACAATACAACCTTCCTCGAGCCAACATTAACCAAAACTCACAACAACCATATGCTCATATCCAAACCACTACTCACCAAACTCGGTCTGCTTATGCACCACGCCCTCGTCCCAACTTTGAAGAGAGGGGTCCTAGAACTTATACCTCGATTGCTGAGCATCTGTCCCAATTTTTCGATAGATTGAGAAGAGCAAGATTGATACACCCAGCTGAACAAAGGGTTCCTAAACATCCCTCCAAGTATTTTGATGCCACTAAAAGATGCGTGTACCATTTCAATGTACCTAGTCATGATACTAAATATTGTTTTAAGCTAAAAAGTGAGATTAAAAACATGATCAAGAGCAGAGCCATCCGGTGCACTCCGGCACTGCCCAATGTGAATCGCCATCCACTGCTAAATCACCGAATATAGGAAGCTAACATGATCACATTGAACGAACAGAAAGACCTTATGGGAATAATTTTCACTATAGGGGATGGAGAAATCGCCAGGATCCCTCCTAAAAAGGCTCCGATTATTACGGTACAACTGAGGCCTACAGTGATGGTTCAGACTTATCTGCAGTAACTTGCCGCTGCTACAGAAGACGAAGAAAGTCAGGAATACGAAACCATCCCATGGACATACCAGCGAAAGGGAAAGGCAAAATGACAAACTCTACTGTAGCCCATGGTATGACTAGGTTCTGGAGATGCTACGCTCCTGAAGATGTCAATCGAGGAAACCCGTGAAGGGAGAAAATTCAAAGAAGGAACATAACAAACCTAGAAGTTGCCGAGTTTTGGAAAAGAATGTCAAGCAAAGACTATTTGTCCGCTCTCTACCCTGCGAGAGTTAGGAATCTATTTGAGGGAAGTCAAGGAAATCCACGTAATGGTGAGAGACTTTGATGGTTCGCAAAAGGATGTTAGTGGAAAAATTTATTTGGCCTTGCAGATCGTGCCGGTCGATTTTCCCGTATTGTTTCAAGTAATGGACATCTCCTCTTCCTACAACTTGCTGATGGGCATGCCTTGGATACATATGGCAGGGGTCGTGCCATCCACTCTGCACTAATGCATGAAATATGAGTGGGGATGTCAGGAGATCATGGTTCATGGCAAGTGGGGTAACTTCAACTATTTGGAGTATGTTGTTCCGTTCATTGAAGGGCTAGACAGAGTCTCTTTCCATGTGGTGGACATCATGCAGACTATTGAGATGGAAACGACTGAATAGAAAGAATCATTTTCTCAAAAGAATCATTTTCTCAAATAAAAAGAACTTTGTACCTTTTTGTCATTTTCCTCTTGTTAACACTTAAGACGTTCCCTTTTGATGAAATAAAAAGAATCATTTTCTCAAATATTGCAACTTCATTTACCGCTTTATTTATATTCAATTATTTTTCTTCCAGTAATCAAACTGCTAAAAACCTGCGTTCTGCAATTATGACATGTAACGAAATTGTTGAGCGCAACGACTCGGATTATGAGGAGCATGACGAGAGCATGACTCCCGACAATATCGCGCCGAAAATCGATCAGTTGGAGAGTCATAAAAAGCCCAGCCTCGAATAAACATAAGTGGTTAATCTTGGACGTGAAGAAGACGTAAAAGAAGCTAGAATCAACATTCACCTAGAAGCCGAGCAGAAGGAAAAACTGGTAGAGCTCCTTCGACATTACATCAATGTGTTCGCATGGCCATATGATGACATGCCGGGTTAAGTACTGACATTGTCTTGCATCGGTTGCCCACCAATCCTACCAGGCCGCCAGTCAAACAAAAGCCTAGAAAGTTTAAACCTGATTTATGTCTTGGGATAAAGAAAGAAGTGACCAAGCAGATAGAGGCGAATGTGGTAAGGGTCACCAATTATCCCAACTGGTAGGCAAACATCGTCCCAATACCCAATAAAGATGGAAAGATCAGGATAGCAGATAGAGGCGAATGTGGTAAGGGTCACCAATTATCCCAACTGGTAGGCAAACATCGTCCCAATACCCAATAAAGATGGAAAGATCAGGATATGTGTGGATTATCAAGATTTCAATATTCAAACAAAATCCTCAAATCATCAAAGTGATCCAAACTCTTTCGAGACTTTATGATGATGTCATGCACATACACTTCAATCTCCTTATGAATCATGTCATGAAAGAGGGTCGTCATGGCCCTCATGTAGGTGGCACCGCATTCTTGAGGCCGAACATCATGACTCTATAACAATAAACTCCCCAAGGTGTGGTGAATTCCATCTTCTCTAAGTCTTCCTCGTGCATTAAGATTTGGTGGTACCCAACGAAACAATCCACAAATGACTACAATTCATGCTTCGCGTAGTTTTCTATGAAGGTGTGGATATTTGGCAGAGGGAAATCGTCCTTTGGACTAACTAAGGTATAATCTGAAGTTAAACCCAGCAAAGTGCGCGTTCTGAGTCCCTGTTGGAAAACTGTTCGGCTTCAGTGTAAGCAGAAAGGGGATAGAACTATACCCATAAAAAATCAAGGCCATTCACGAATTACCACCACCAAAAGGAAAAAAAGATGTCATGAGTTTTCTAGGAAGATTGAATTACATCAATCGCTTCATATCTTAGTCCACGGTAATATGCGAACCCGTTTTCAAGTTGCTGAAGAAAGATGTCGCCACAAAATGGACAGAAGAGTGCCAAAAATCCTTCGATAGAATCACGGGGTATTTGTCAAATACGTCGGTGCTGGTTCCCCCCAAACCAGGGAAGCCATTGTTGCTCTACTTGTCAGTCTTGGATAACGCCTTCGGTTGTTAGTTAGGACAGCATGACGAAACTGGTAGAAAAGAGCAGGCCATCTACTACTTAAGCAAGGAGTACACGCTATGCGAGGCCAAGTATACTCTGATAGAACACACTTGTTGTCAGAAACTAAGGCATTACATGTCAGCATACACTACTTTTGACATCTCGGCTCGACCTGCTCAAATACATTTTTGAGAAGCCAATGCCTACTGGAAAAATAGCTAAATGGAAAATTCTCCTCAGCAAATTTGACATTGTGTACATAACTCAGAAGGCTATTAAAGGACAAACTGTAGCCAACCACCTCGTAGAGAATCTGGTGGATGAGGAATACGAGCCACTTACCACGTATTTTCCCAATGAACAAGTGCTATTTGCTGGAGAAAATATTGTAGAACCTTACCCTAAGTGGATAATGTTTTTCGATGGAGCAGTAAACTTCAAAGGAGTCGGAATTGGGGCAGTCCTGATTTCAGAATCTGGATAACACTATCCAACATCAGCAAAGATAAGATTCCCTTTGTACCAATAATATAGCTGAATATGAAGCGTGCATCCTTGGGATCAGAATGGTAGTTGACTTGAACATAAAAGAACTTTTGGTCATAGAAGATTCCAATCTGTTGATACACCAAGTCCAAGGGGAATGGTCTGCCAAGAATGTCAAGATACTTCTGTACCTGCACTACGTGAAGGAGTTGTGCAGAAGTTCACATTGATTGAGTGTAAGCACGTCCTGATGATTCATAACGAGTTCGTCAATGCCCTTGCAACCCTATCATCTATGATTTAACATCCAGACAAGAACTACATCGACCCTATCGAGGTAGAGATCAGGGATCAACATGCCTATTTCTTCCATATAGCTGAAGAATCAAATGGCAAACCATGGTATCACGACATCAAGAAATTCCTTGCAACCAGAGAATATCTGGAGGATGCTACTAATGGTAAAAACCGAGCCCTCATGAGGTTGGAAAACCACTTTTTTCTCAATAGGGAAGTCTTGCATAAGAGGACCCTAGACATAGGTTTGTTGACATGTGCAGATGCCACTGAGGCAACCAGACTATTGGAGGAAATACATGTAGAAACGTGCGAACCTCATATGAAAGGTTCACATTAACCAAGAAGATTTTGAGAGCTGTATACTTTTGGATGACTATGGAAAGAGATAGTATCTGCTATATGCAGAAGTGTCACCAGTGCTAGATTCACGAGGATTTCATCTGGGTGCCGCCAAATGAGTTAAATGTAATGGGTTCACCCTGGTCGTTTGCCGCCTAGGCATGGAGATGATTATACCCATAGAGCTTGTAGCATCAAACGGATATCATTTCATCATGGTAGCTATGGACTATTTCACCAAATGGGTTGAGGCAACTACTTACAAGGTCGTCACGAAGAAGGTAGTGGAAAAGTTTGTCCAAAACAACATCGTTTGCAGATTTGGGATACCAGAATCTATCATCACTGATAATGCCACTAACCTCAACAGTGACCTCATGAGAGACATCTGTGAGAAATTAAGAATCGTCCATTGCAGTTATACAACCTATAGACCACAAATGAACGGGTCAATCGAGGCAACCAACAAGAATATCAAGAGGATACTGCGAAAGATAGTAGATAATCAAAGGCAATGGCACGAGAAACTACCTTTCGCTTTACTGGGTTATCGGACTACCATGAAAACGTCTACTAGGGCAATGACATACATGTTGGTATAAGTTACTAAAATTTTGATACACGTAGAGGTCAAGACACCGCCTTTGAGAGTCATTCAAGAGGCAAAGTTGGGTGACGCAGAATGGATACGGGTAAGACAAGAACAACTCATGCTCATTGATGAGAAAAGAATGGATGCAGTATGTCATGGTTAGACATATTAGAAGAGGATGGCCAGCGCATTCAACAAAATGGTGAAGCCTCGCCAATTCACACCGGGGCAGTTGGTTTTGAAGAAAATCTTTTCTCATCAAGAAGAATCCAAAGGAAAGTTTTCACCGAACTAGCAAGGTCCTTACGTGGTTCACCGAGCACTGTTGGGCGGAGCTCTAATATTGGAATAAATGGATGGAAGAGTCAACACGAAGCCTATCAACTTAGACGCAATTACGAGATTCTATGTTTGAAGACAAATAGAGTTAGGTTTTTGATATAACAGAACTACGTTCAACTTGACTTCCCACATAGGGATATATGGGCAACCCACGTAGGGTTCGATTTCTCTCCCCCTTTATATTGTAATAAAAAAACCAAATATCACTTTTGTATGTTGCTCAGGAACTACGCCGACTTGATTTCTTCAGAAAGGAATACGTGGGCAATCCTCATTGAATTCGGTTGTCTTTGTAATTGAACTACGTTGTGGCCTGATTCCACTTTGATACGTAGGCTTTCTGAGTCAGACTCGGCTATTTTTCATTCTTAACCTCATCATTTTGCATCTGTCATAATATAACTATGCCTTGACCTGATTCTATTTGGATACGTAGGCTTCCTGAGTCAGGCTCGGTCATCTTCATCATATTTCATCATAATCCACAAACTACGTTAAAACCTGATTCTATTCTGGATACGTGGGAAACCTGAAAGGGTTTGGTCATAACCTTAGGAAAAGCCTTGTAATGTATTAGTTCAAATTCGAAATATCCTCCTCCCTGATCTTCAATTGGTGACACCCGGATCTTAAATCAATTTTGAAGAAGTACTTAGCACTCTACAGTTGGTCAAACAAGTCGTCTATCCTTGGCAATTGGTACTTATTCTTGATCATGACCTTGTTGAGCTGGTGATAGTCAATACGCATTCTCGGTGACCCATCTTTATTCCTTACAAAGATGGTCGGTGCGCCCCAAGGTGACACACTCAGCCGGATGAAACCCTTCTCTAACAATTTCATCAATTGTTCCTTTAGCTCCTTCAATTATGGTGGTGCCATTTTCTAGGGTGGAATAGATATAGGCTGCGTGCCTGGCATCACATCAATCTCAAAATCAATCTCCCCGTCTGGTGAAATCCTAAAGAGCTCATCAGGAAAGACCTCCAAAAATTCATTCAAAACTAGCACAGACTCAAGTGTGGGTGCCTCAGCATCGGTGTCCATAACCTGGACCAAATGGTAAATACACCCGTTGTTGATAATCTTCGTAGCCTTAAGATAAGAAATAAACCTACCATTCGGCACCACACCATCCCCCTTCTATTCAATAACTGGCGCATTAGGAAATTCAAGCCTAACGGTTCTGGTTCGGCAATCAAGCTTGGCGAAACATGAATAAAGCATGTTCATCCCGATTATTACATCAAAATCAACCATCCCCAACTCACTGAGATTGTCCATGGTGTCCTGGCCACACACCGTGACAAAACAATCCCTATAAACCCGTGCGACCATAATAAACTCATCAACGGGAGTAGATACAACGAATGGCTCATGAAGTTGTTCTGATAGTATCCCAAATTCCATAGCGACATAATGAGTGACATATGAAAAAGTGGAATTGGATCAATAAGAGCATATACATCATGAGATTGGACAGTCAATATGCCTGTGACAACATCTGGATAAGCCTCTGAACTCTGGTGACCCCTCATATCATAGAAACGGTTGGGTCCTCCCGAACTCTGTGCACCACCCCTAGCTGTATCACGCCCTACGGGTGCTGGAGTGCCTCGAGCTTGAGGAGGTGTTGCGGATGTAGTAGCTGCAAAATTGCCTACCTGTGCCGCACCCCTGCCCATGCTCTGAGGGACGAACAAAAATCACGTTAAATGTGACCTCTCATACAACACCCATATCATATGGTTTGGTCCATGAAGCAGGCCCCAAAATACATCTTCCCACACCTAGGGCATGGGGGCCTCTGCTGCTGCTATTGGAATCTCCTTCCAGGTTGACCGTGCTACTAGGATCCCATGTTTCCCTGACTGGGCATGAAGCGACCCCACTGTTGCTGACCGGGCCCCGATGGATGTTCACTAACCGAAGACTGAGCAAAGGACTGGTATTTCCCCGATGACCCTCCCCTAACTGCCAACCTACCACCACCACCAGAAGAACCACCAGAGTTTCTCGCGGACCGGGCCTTATTGCTACCCTCTCGCTCCATTCTATTCTTCAATTTGAGGGTCTTTGTGGCTTGGGAAAATTCCACCATCTTCCCATAGTTCATATCATAATTCAAGGAAGCTCTAGAGGCCTCATTAATAACCAAGGGGCTGAGATCTTGCACAAACCGTCGCACTCTAGCCTCCATATTGGGCAACATATAGCTGCCACACTTGGACAGGCACGTGAACCTCATATGATACTCCCACACACTCATGCTACTTTGTCTCAAGCTCTCAAACTCAGTGACACGGGTTGCCTAAGTCTTGGCAGGCAAGACATGATCAATGAAGATGTCGACAGACTCACTCCACCTCGCCGGAGGGCTCCCCCTCTTCACGGGACTCCTCTCACATCTCAAACCAAGAATAGGCCACCTCTTTCAAGCGGTAGGAGGCCAACTATACTCCCTCATTCTTAGTAGCACGCATAACTTGGAGGGTCTTGTGCATCTCATCAATAAAGTCTTGGGCTCCTCCTCATGATTAGTACCTGTGAACACTGGAGAATCCAGCTTAAGAAACATGTTCACCTTGGAACTAGCTGAATTCTCTTTCTGGCTAGAAGAAGTCAGTGCAACATTCGATCTCTAGGCCTGGGAAGCCATTATTTGAGCCAACATCTGTATGGATCCCCTAAAGTCCCCTTCAGAAACACCTGGACCGAAAGCTGGGGCTATAGGCGGAACTGGAATATCGATCGGGGTGGAATAATTTCACCGTCAGTAGGAGTTGGGATTGGTGTAGTTTGAGTAGGAGTAGTAGAATCAGGTGGTGTAGTAACTGCGGGAATATCCTCACCCCTCGGGTGCTTACCTGTATTATCAAGTATAAGATCAACTGCCATTCTAGGGGTGGCATTTGCTCCTTGTCCAGTTCTTCCTTTCTTTCTTGGCGCTATATACTGGAAATTAGAGCAATGCATGAGTTAGTGGAGGAACTCCTCCCACATCTCAAACCAAGTATAGGCCACCTCTTTCAAGCGGTAGGAGGCCAAATATACTCCCTACTTCTTAGTAGCACGCATAACTTGGAGGGTCTTGTGCATCTCATCAATAAAGTCCCAGGCTCCTCCTCATGATTAGTACCTATGAACACTGGAGAATCCAGCTTAAGAAACATGTTCACCTTGGAACTAGTTGAATTCTCTTTCTGGCTAGAAGAAGTCAGTGCAACATTCGATCTCTAGGCCTGGGAAGCCATTATTTGAGCCAACATCTGTATGGATCCCCTAAAGTCCCCTTTAGAAACACCTGGACCGAAATAGATCATCCAAGAAGGGTGACATTCCTAAATGCCTAAGTAACCTCCTAATTATAGATGTGGTCGACAACACACCGATAAGGAGGACTCTACTAGACACGGATCTGAGACATCCTTGGACATTTTAAAACATTAGGCTCTGATACAAAACTTATCATGCCCTGACCTCGGGGAGCACGATTGGTGTTAAACCGAGATACCCAGTCATGCAAGCCTTCACAATGCCTTCTACCCAAACTCACCCATGAATACAGAGAAGATAAATTTCATTAACTAGACAATAAGAGGTCACGTGGACGCCACCAATTTATTACCATTGTTTACATCATTTATAAGTCTCAAAACACATACACTTTCATAGTTTTAACTGGAACATGTGATACAAATACAACACCTTTAGTTTATCTTACCCAAAACAAAGATACAACCCACATTATGTCTTCAGATACAAAAGAGTAGTATGATGGTGCTAGCAACAAGGCTCCATCTATACCTCAAAACACTATACATAGAAGACAAGAGATACAAGACCCCGAAATGAAGTGTGGCTCACCAAGTCGGCTGAGGAGAGGGTGTACTGCTATCATTGATCAAGACCACCAACTGTGGAACCACATGCGTCCATTAAAGATGCACCTCCCTCGGCAAATGGTACGTTAGTACATATGAACTAATACTTGTATGTAAAACTAAACACCCTCTCAATAGAACGAGTAACATCAAAATGAGAAGGAAACATGGGATCAATGAGAACTTTAAACAATTTTAAAGTGCCAAGTTAGGAGAAGGATAAATTTCAAATAAATTTCAATATTTTTATGTTGGGAGATCTTTAGTACCGATGCACCACCGTGCTTGTAGCACGGAGTCCGATCTCAACCCAATCGGGTAAGCCATCTCACCCTGAGACATCCAATCATAACACCACCATGCGCGTGGCATGGCGTCCGATCTCAGCATGATCGGCTAAGCCGTCTCACCTCAATGTTGTGTGGGCCGATGTCACATCACATCCAGCTAGCAATCATCTCATCCCATTTAAGGGGAAGTATCTCAGCACATCAATCTCATCCCATATAAGGAGAAACAATCTCATCACATCAACACGAGGATTTTACACCTTAATCACTCTTACACCGACATGTGTAGTTTTGAGATTAGGTTATTTCAACCTACCCTTCCTCGGTGAATAAATGATACTACCAACATTTGTTCACACATCTTTTCATTCCGCTGGTACTAGTGGCCACAATTGTAATATCATTCTTGGCACGTTGGTCGTATTTCATATTTCATACTCACCCCTATAACTTTCAAGAATCATCATGGTTTATAAAAAAATAAGGGAATTTAAAATCAAGACTTTAAGTGTATATATGAGCAATAAGAGTCTTAATCACATTGAGTGTCTCTTCCACAATTAGGCATACTAACTTGCAATTGGAACATGACTTTTAAATCACAACACCTTTAATACATTGGCCATACTAGATTACATTCTCGGAGGGAGTCATGATATGATGGAAACATTTGGAACATATTTTGAGTACATACATATTTCGACACAACACTTGTTTTAGAATAATCAAATTTATTAGGAAGGGCTCGGAACATGAGAAATAAGAAATTGAGCCAATCATAATCGCAACTTACGAGGACATCGTGGGAATTCGATTTTTCATTAGGATTTTAGCCACCATATCTCGCTTGAGCATTCGTTAAGTTACTACAATGTTTCGAAATCCTAAGGACTTAAATCTAGTAGAGACATGACAAATTTGAACCACGATTAGGAATATATTAGTGGGTTCAGGTCATTTGGGCCATTTATCTAGCACTAGGTGTGCATTAAGGTGTCAAGGTTCTCATATGGTGGATTCCTTTATCTCACAACCCAATGTTTACCCATTTGAGCTTAATAACCTTCCCACCAACCTTGATGGTACATGCATGCATAAATAACACTAAAGAATCATACTTCCCATTACCTACTTTCAGTCCAATCACGAAATTGAGGGCTTGGGGGTTGAACCTTGCCTCTTGGGTGAAGGCCTTGTGAGTTTTCCTTGTTGAATTTCAATGTTTGATCAAGGGTTGATGAACAAAGTACTTGGGGCTTCCTCCTCTCTCTCTAAAGCACTCCTTTCACTCTAAAATAGCAGATTTTTTCCTTCTAACCCAATGGCTTTTAATCAAATGGGTTCGGTTATAAAATAAAATGGACCTTCCGAACTCAACTCTGCGGCCACAGAGTGCACTACAGATCAAGTCTGCAGCCCGCAAAATGGACCACAAAAATGGTCTAAAAAATAGGCTAGCCTGGTCTAGTCTATGAACCACATATCAATTATGTGGTCGTAGAATGGACCGTAGAATCTCCCTATGGAAATATTCATGTTCGTTATGTGACGGATGTGCATCCTGAAAAAATAATTATGCGGTCTCATAGTTGACCGCAAAACAACCTCCTTGGCCCATTTCTCTGTTTCACTTCGCGGCGGATCTGCGGCCTGCAAAGTGGTTCTACAGTCGCATAATGGACCGTAGAAATGACCTGCTATGCAACCATTTTTCTTCAACTCCCCGATGTACTAAACAACCCAAAAATTACGCACCACGGCTCACAAAATCTCCGCGAAGAATTTCTACATTCATCAAACACATAAGTCTACCTTGGAATCACGAAATCCCGGGTTCTAGGTAAAATTTTACAGATCCTTACAACAGGATTAAGTTAGTGGAAGGTTTCAGTTGGTGTGATGTATATTCTACTTGTGATTCTGAGTTGAGGATGGGATCCTCGTGTTATTTTGTGGTTTGATATGTTTGAACTAGCTATGTGTCATGATGGAGTTATATTAGGATAAAATCCTTGTGATTAGTTCATATGTTTTCTTTCTCTCTAGTGTAATGGATTCATAGTATGCTACCGGTGGGGAGTTGTAATTTCTAGACTTGTTCGATAGTTCTCCCATGTGTTTTTCTTTCCATATTCAGTCATATTCGAGTTATGCTTGTTGGGTTTAGATTGCAAGGTATGTGCCCAAGTGGCGTTAGGTGTGACTTGTCGATTGGGTGAGTGTTTATGAGATCTTCATTTTATTGCATTTTAAGAAGTGTTGGGAAGGTTTGGGACAAGTTTCTAGTTAATATGAGGTTGATTACCGGTTTGGGCTTGACTATAGGCAACTATTGTGGTCAGAGTTGTTGCTATGGGCATATGTGTGATGTGTTGCGTCGTGTAGTTATACTATGTGAGCATACTTATGGTTTTTTGCAGCTGGTTGAGGTTGATACATGGTGTTTATATGAGAATTGGGTCTTTGGGGGATGATCAGATGTTGAAACTTTTTTTGTTCTAAGGCTTATCGGTATGAGTGGAAGGAATAATCTTCAGTTGAGATGGTGTTGTCAGGACTATGTGGATTGGGTTGACGTGGTATCACATGTGAGTATGAGTATGGTGATTTCATTCAGTGGTATGATGACTTCGGAGCGGTTCTTGGCACATTCAAATATGAACGTTTGTTTAAAAAGGGGATAATGTAACGACCCGACAGGTCATTTTAAGTTTTAGCGTTCCGTTCGATTGTTTAAGGTCTTGAGTAGCTGTGTATTATGACTTGAGTGTATGGTCGGATTCGTTTCTTGGGTGATTCAGGATTGATTTTGAAGAATGATTCTTCTTTTAGAAGTTTCAATGGTAAGAGCTTACTAGAGTTTGACTTTTGTGTAGAAGACTCTGAAATGGTATTTTGATTATCCCAATAGCTTCGTATGGTAATTTTGGACTTAGGCGTATATCCAAATTTTGATTTGGAGGTCCGTAGGTTGATTTGATGCTTTTTGGCGGAAGTTGGAAAGTTGAAGGTTTGGAAGGCTGAAAGGTTTGACCGGGAGTTGACTTTGTTAATATCAAATTTGGATTGTGGTTTTGGGAGTTGGTATAGTTCTGTTGTGTCATTTGGGACTTGGATGCAACATTTGAGGTCGTTCCGGGTTGTTTGATATGATTCCTCGTAAGTTGTAGATGTTGAAAGTTCATTAAGCTTGAATTGAGGTGGGATTTGTAATTTTGATGTTGTTCGATGTAATTTGAGGCCTCGAGTAGGTCCACATTATGTTTTGGGATTGGTTGATGTTATGTGCGGGGGGAGGGGGAGGCTATCTCGTGGTCCCCTTGTGTTTGGACGAGTTGCAGATCATTTTGGGACCTGTTGCATTGCTAAAGAGTCTAGCTACTGATGCCATCACACCTACAGATAAAGGACCGTAGATGCGGTGCCACAGAAGCGGCCATGAAGGCGTAGATTTGGACTTCGATTGGAGAAGGAAGGGACCGTAAGTGTGGTCGTCCTATCGCATAAGCGTGTCAAGCCCCAACCTTTGGGAGCGCGACCAACGCTCAACAGGGTTACCCCGATCAGGAAAGCCTACACAATTTCGTCTACCCAACTCACCCATGATTAAAGAGATGAATACATTTCATTAATTAAACAGTAAGAGGTCATGTGAATAATAGCAGTTCATTTACATTAGTTACATCATTAACAAGTCTTCAAAACAGTACACTATACATTCATAGTTCAAGTGTGACAGATGATTCAATTACAAGTTTAGTTCAACCTTCCCAAAATAAGATACAACCCACACTATGTCTATAGAGCCTCTAACAGAACCAAAAAAGTGCTAAGACAGTGCCAGCAACAAGGACCGGTTATACCTCAAAAGGACTATGTACAAAGGATAGAGACACATGACCTTAAAGTGAAGTGGGGCTCACCAAGTCAGCTGAGGAGAAGGTATGCTGCTATCGCGGGTCAACGCCACCTTCTATGGAACCACTTGCATCCATTTAAAGATGCAGCACCCCCGAAAAAAGGGACGTTAATACATATGGAACAATACTAGTATGTATGAATAAACACCCTCTCAATAGAATGAGTAACAGTAAACGGAGAAGGAAACATGAAATCAACAAGAGACTCAACCAGTATCAAGGTGTCAAGTTAGGGCAAGGTAAATTTTAAATTAAGTTTCAATATTTTAAGTTGGAAGATCCTTAGAACCGATACACCACAATGTGTTTTTAGCACGGAGTCTGATCTTAGCCCGATCGGCTAAGCCATCTCACCTTGAGACATCCACTTACAATACCACCATGTGCGCGGCATGACGTCTGATCTCGGCCCGATCAGCTAAGCCGTCTCACCACAATGCTATTTGGATCGACATCACATCACATTTGCTAGCAATAATCTCCTTCCATTCAAGGGGAAACATCTCAACACATCAATATCATCCCATATAAGTGGAAACAACCTCATCACATTAACACGGGGATTTACTCCTCAATCACTCCTACACCAACACATGTAGTTTCTGGGTTAGGTTATTTTGACCTACCCTTCCTCGGTGACTAAACGATACTCCCAACGCATTTATTGTTTAAATGGATTTACCACACATTTCATGTTCTTTTACATATCATTCATTTCATTGGCACCAATGGCCATGACACAATATCATTCTTGGCACGTTGGTCGCACATCATTTTTCATGCTCTCTTCTTTCACTTTCAAATATAATCATGGAAAATCAACAACAATACTTTTCAAATTAAGACTTTAAACACACATTTGAGCAATTTAGGGTCTTAGGCACGTGTGATTTCTTACATAATTTGACATGATAACTTTCATTAGGATCACGTTTTCAAATCATAATATATTGACACACATCCCATACTTAAACCATATTCTCAAATAGTAACTAAACATTACAAGGACCTTAGGAATACACATTGAACGCATATTTATTTTGACACACGGCTTATACGAAAAAATCAATTATGAAGAGCAATATAGGACTTACAAGGCCACTATGGGATTCAATTCTATGAGAGGAGTTTAGTCAACATACCTCGCTTTGAGCTTTCCTTAATTCACTACACAGTTCTGAAATCCTAGCAACTTTGATCTATTTAGATATATAGCAAAATTGACATACATCAGTAAAGAGTTCATGATTCTAGCTCATTTGAGCCTTTTATCAAACACTAGGTGGCCATTGTGGTCTCAAGGTCCTCCTATGGTGGACTCTTCTATTTCATTACCCAAAATCTACCCAATTGAGCTTAACAATCTTCCCACAACCCTAGATAGTACATGCATGCATAATGAACCACTCCCACACCCAAAAATTATTTGGATTATTACCTATTTTCAGTTAAATCTCGAAATTGAAGGCTATGGAGTAGAATCTTACCTTTGTTTGAAGACCTTGTGAGTTACCCTAGAGAAATCTTCAAGGTTTGAGCAAACCTTGATGAATAAATGACTTGGAATTCCTCATCTCACTCTAAACCATCTTCCACTCTCTCTAAAAGTATAAGTTTGAACCTTCTAAAATGATGCTTAAGGTTGTTTTATAAGAATGGGGTCGGGTTTATAAAACCAAAAAAATGAAGCCCCAACGCAGATATGCGATCGCTTACGCGACCGCATAACGCTTTTGCGGTCCGCAAAATGGGCTGCATAATGGCCCTCCAGAACTGGGCATTTCTGCTTCACTCTGCAACCCTGTCTTTGATCCGCAGACTAATTTTGCGGTCTCACAATGCGCCACAGAACAACCTTCAGAAATATTTTATGTTGGATCTGCGATAGATTGTACGGCCCACGAAATGATTATGTGGCTTCACAATGGACTGCATATTGGTCCTAAAATTTATCTTAGGTTTCTGCTTCACTCCGCGGCAAATTGGTAGTTTGCGGATCAGTCATGTGATCGCAGAATGAATTGCAGAAATGCCCTGCGCTTCAAAAAAATTTCTTTTGCTCCCCAACGCACTGTTCAACCTAAAAAGTCCTTGCCGCGTCGAGCTTTCTCACCGTGAAGAATCTCTATAATCATGAACACATAAGTCTACCTCGGCACCACGAAATCCCGAGTTTTTGTGAAATCTTACGGGCTTTCCAAAGCGTAACCTCATCTGCACAAAGGGGTCAAAAAAGCGTGAGCAGAAGCGCTTAGTAGACTACAGATACAATGGGGCGCCGGTTGATGGGTTTTCATAGGTGAGAGATTATGGCTGCAGAAGCGGCCGTCGTGGAAGCGACTTTCTGATCGAAAAAGCAGAATTTCTGGCAGATTACATATAGTTCAAGGGTTTGTTGATTTGGAAAGGTTGTGGCCTATGAGCACTTGTGGTACGAGTCCATATGTCGTGTTGTTATGATGTTAGCACATTTGAATTTTTTACGTGGATTGAATGTTGTTTTGTAAATCACAATGGTGGCATCTCACTGTTGTTGATTGGGCAGATTGATAAGGGTGGTTAATGTGTTATCTTCCGTACGGAGTGATACGGGTGGCTATCGTGTTATCGTTTGGGCGGAGCGATAATGGTGGCTATTATGCAGAGTGATACGGGTAGCTATTGTGATTTATTGTCTGGACGGAGTGATAAGGGTGGCTATTATAATGTTATTAATACGAATAGATAAGGGTGGCTATGTCAAGGACGATATGTGATAGCCTGGGGACATTATGTTGATGACATTCGTGTGATGGTGTGATTTTCCTTGTATACGTCATGCATCTTACGTGACTTGTTATGTTGCCTTCAATGAGCTACTCGATATTTTTGATATTACTTGTTGACTTGGACTGTATTAGTATACTCTCACAAGCATACATCGTCGCATGCTATTTACACCGATTCAGAAGTATGAAACTTGACATTCATTGATCATATCCATGTATTCTTGTATTATTTGCTTCTATTATGATAGTAAACATGTGATCATGTCGAGTGGATTGTGCATTGAGACTGTGACCACGCCGGACGGATTGTGATTGTGAGTTTGTGATCATATCGGGCGGATTGAGATAATGACACTTGAGTTGTCCGCACGATTGTGATTGATAATACGGGCACGAGATGCCATGGGAATAAGATTTGTGATCTGGGACTCGTGACTAGTGATTTTGAAATGAGGTATCTCGGTGTAATTTTGGTTGTGAAACTTGTGTTAGAACAATTTGATTATTTCGGTTGTCATTATTTTTCCTTAATTGGTTTCACTGGTACTTAAATGGTATTCAGATTACTTTACCGTTTATATCATATGTTTATTCCTTGTTGCCATTTACTAATTCTTGCTTCCGTTATTAGCTTTATACTTATATACTGCACATCTTATTATGATTAGTAGGTGTCTTGACCTGCACCTCGCTACTACGCCACCGAGGTTAGCCTCGATACTACTGGGTACCGAATGTGGTGTACTCATACCATACTTCTGCATATTTTTGTACAGATCCAGGTATAGGAGATATCGGATTCAGACGGAGCTAGATTCTTGATCGCGAGGATTCGAGGTAGAGTTGCTTGGTCGTCACAGTTCCTTGGAGTCCTTTTTTCTTTGATTGTATAGTCAAATCTCTATCCGAATAATATTGTACTTGAGTTATGTTATGTATTCAATAGAGTTTGTGACTTTGTATTACCTAATCTTGGGAGGTTGTTGTGATTATTACCACGTAAGCTTGTTTCACCTTTGTTTCGTTATTTATATTAAACTCTGCTTTAAAAATATCATTGTTAAACTGACTTAACAATTATAGTAATCGACAGTGATGAACACAGAATTTTGTACAAGCGGGTTCAGTGAGAGATCGCAATAGTCAATTGTTTAAGTGCACCAATAAACACCATTTGCATAATGCTCTTTTTTTTGTTTCCATCACGTCATTTTTTTTAAAGTTGGGGAATTTTTTTAAAATGTTTAAAATCTATATAAATTAACAAATTTTATTTCAGAATATTTAGCAATTTTAACCAAAAAAAATGTTTAACCAACTTAAAAGTCCTATTATAACTCTTAACAAGGTTACAAACAAAAGACACGGTAAAAAAAAAAGTTTTAAACTAAACTAATTAATCCAAAATGATTAAAAGGAAGATATTGTACGCCAAGCTAAAACATTGAGTATAAGACAAATTGACAATTTAAAGATAGACTAAACTAAACTGAATTTAAAGATTACAAGTAATTTCAATAATCACTCTCATTCTTTTAGCAAAACTTATCAAAAAGATAACCATAATATACTTTGTAGAAAGCTTTATATATTTTTTGAAGTACAATGAAGTTTAACAAGAATAGTAAGGAATCATAAACAGAACAAGAAAAGGAACAGCAAGGCAACAAGCCAACTATAAACAAAATAATATACTCCTACGACTATAACAAAAGTGATGAGTTGAATACACATTTAGCAAAAGGGGCAAAGCTTCAGTGCCTTAACAGAGGTTCGAACTGCCAACCATGGGCTAATTTTGAACCAACTTGACCATTATTTCGCAACTTATGTTTGTGTCATGTGGGTTACTTGACCATTATTTCGCAACTTATGTTTGTGTCATGTGGGTTCAAGTACATTACCATATTTCCCTTTCATGTGTTTTTTTTTTAATGAATTTCGCAACTAAAGATAATTAATTTTTCCGATAAAGCGAGTTCAACTGAACCCCCTTCGTACAGGGTGGGCCCGTCCCTGGTAATCAGCTTACCTAGTCTTGGAGACCAAGTGTCATCACGACGCTTATGGTGAAATTTTGAATCATGCTGGGTCTTTTAGTGTAATGATCCAGCCAGTCGTTTGAGAGTTATAGCCCCGTCTCCCCCATTTCTGCTTGCTTTTTTGTGCTCTTCAGCTATATTATAATATATTGGGTTAGTTGGTTCGGGTCTGGAGTGGTTTCAGAGTGAATTGAGACACTTAGTCTCTTTATTAGAAGCTTAAGTTGGAAAAGTCAAACGGATGTTGACTTATGTGTAAACGATCTCGGATTTGAATTTTGATGGTTCCAGTAGCTCCGTTAGGTGATTTTGGACTTAGGAGCGCGCCCGAAATGTAATTTGGAAGTCCATAGTGGAATTATGCTTGAATTGGGAAAGTTGAAAATTTGGCGATTTTTGGTCAGCAGTGGAAAATTGATATTGGGGTCAGAATGGATTTTCGGAAGTTGTAGTAGGTTCGTGGTATCATTTGTGACGTGTGTGTAAAATTTGAGGTCATTCGGACGTGATTTGATAGGTTTCGGTAGAAGTTTGAGGTTTTAAGTTCATTAAGCTTGAATTGGTGTGCGATTCATGTTTTTGTTATTGTATGATGTGATTTGAGGGACCGACTGAGTTTGTATGGTACTTTAGGACTTGATGGTACCTTTGGTTTGAGGTCCCGGGGGGCTCGGGTGTATTTCGGGGTGAGTTTTGAGCGAGTCCGGGCATTTTTGGAACTTTGATATTGTTTTGGTACTTTGAAAGTGCGGACCGCAGTGGAAATATGCATAACTCAGAGGAGGAGTGCAGACCGCACGATTCTGCCTGCGGCCGCACTCCAGGGAGTTCTGCAGATCTGTTGGTCCAAATTCGGAAGCCTATATATTTTGATCTACAAAGAATTTTGAGATGATTCAGAAACAAAAGTTGTAGCCCTTCGTCACTAGTTTCCAGAAAGGTAAATAAGTCATCATTTGGACATATGTAGAGAAAGTTATAACCAAAATACTAAAGCCTTGCACTGCAGCCACCAAAAGGTGCGGCTGCCCCACTTTTGTGCGACTGCAGGAGCCGGGATGTGCGTCCGCACTTGGAATTATGCGGACCACTATATAAACGAGGTTTAGGGAATTATTTCACATTTTGGACCTAGGGAGCTCGGTTTGTGACGATTTATTGTGGGGTTTTCAAGAAATTCATCGGGGTAAGTGATTCTAACTCGGATTTGGTTAATACACATGAATATATCATTGATTTCATCATCCGATTAGTACTTTGAGATGGAAATTTGTAGAAACTTCATAAAATGAATTTTTGGGATTTGAAAGTCGATTCGAAGTCGGATTTGAGTGAAACTAGTGTGGTTGGACTCGTGAGTAAATGTGCTTTCGGGTTTTGTGACTTTTGTTGGATTTCGAGATGTGGGTCCGGGGGGAGGGTGAAGGGGGGTGGTTGAGTCTAATTTAGTAGTTTTTCTTGTGTAATTGATTCCTTTAGCATATATTAATGGTATTGTACTGGTTGTGGCTAGATTCGGAGAATTTGGAGGCCGAATCGAGAGGCAAGAGCATTGCGGAGTAGGGATTTGTTCGGATTGAGGTAAAGTAACGGTCTTAAATCTGGTCTTTAGGGTATGAAACCCCGAGAAATTTATATGATATGGATATTTAGAGGTGACGCGCATGCTAGGTGACGAGCATGTGATCGTGCAGCATGTGGGATTGAGACTTGGTCCGTCCCGGGAGACTGTAAAGTCGAATAGCCCATTTTTATTAACCGTTCATCCTGATTTTTAGTTATTGATTGTCTTACATGTTAGAAAGAATACTTAGGCTATATGATAACACTGTTAGGACCCGCAGTGGTCGTGAATTGTTGAATTGATTGCTAATTACTATCTTGTACTCAGTCACCATTTGCTTATGCATTATACCCCAACCCTCTCTCATGATTTGATTAATACTTGTTATATTCTCTGTTTGGACTGTTTATTGTGGTATTCTTGAGACTGGATAGGCTAGTGGCTGATATAGGGCCTGAGTGCCAGGTTGAGAGCTATGTGAGATATATTTGATCGGGCGGCACGCCGCAACAAGCCTTCAAGCCATTTTATCGGATCGGGCTGCATGCCGTAGCAGTATTGGGTCGGGCTGCACGCCACATTAATATAGCTCTTGGGTCTATAGGAGCCCCTCCGGAGTTTGTACATCCCAATGAGCGTAGGTACCTTGATTGTGAGTATTGAGGCTGAGAGTCGAGTGATTGAGTTGTCGTGATAGATGAGTGATAGTAACTCTATGAGGTTGTACTTGCTCTTACTTATTGTTGCAATGTGTTGCTAGTCGTTGTTGTTGTAAAATTTTAGAGAACTTATAATTGTTTCACTTGAGCTCGAACTGTTCTGATTTTAAAACACCGGTTTGAAATCATGCCTATTTTTCTTTGCTGAAATTACTAAAATGAACTATATTTTGTGTAGCTCGGCACTGCTTCTCAGTTCCTTATTTAATTCTGTTACTTACTAAGTTGAAAGTACTCACGTTACTGTTGATATCCAATTTTTCCCAAAAAATAATTTTAAAATGCATACATGCCTTCAAAATCATGCACTAGCATTAATTGGCATTTTCCACAATTTTTCTACATTTTTATTAATTTGCCCAATATTTTATTTCTAATAGAAAATTACAAAATTGCATCAAAAATGATTTCAAAATATTTTTTGATTTAATATTATTATTTATGGTCTTATTAAGTCTAGATTATTCTATAAATAGCCAATTTGGCACCTTTTGGCTACAATTGCAATAACTTTGCAATTATAGCCCATGCATATAATTTTCATGTTATTTTTACCAGAAATTAGTCTTTTGTATTTTAAATACTAAATAACCATTTTTAAAACATATCTATGCGTGAAATTCATTCCTATAATTAGTAATTATTTTACAAATTATTTTTAATCAATTTATTTGGGGTATTTAACAAATAGCCATTTGTATTTCAATTGTAGCCTAATTAATTCAGCCCAAATCCTTATAAACCAGCCCAATATAACCCAGGCCCAAACCCCTACCTAACCCGACCCAATATTATTGAATCGTGGCCGTTGATCATTTTTTATCAACGGTCTAGATTCCCCATTTCCTTAATTAACCTAAACTACCCCCTCCCAAACCCTTCATTTCTCTCCTCACTCCGCCGTCACTCATCTCCCTTCTCCCCAAATGCTCTCAAAACCTAACCCTAACTCTCCCTCGCCGTCACTCATCTGCCGTCGATCATGGTGGTTTCTCACCACTCCAGGACTCAAATGGCCTCTCCTGTGTTGGTGCCTCCGTATCTAAGGTCCTCGAGGGACTAAGGTCAATCCGCTTACACCTTTGGACCGTCCTTTCCTGTTTCAGGCTGTCATGGCTCAAGTTTGAGTAAGATCTGCCTATTTCGCTTTAAACCTACGGGTTTCTAAGCCTATGTCTTCATCTCTATGTTATTTTATCGAAACCCTAATTTCGTCTCTTAAACTTCTCAAATCTGAGATAGGTTGAACTTATTTTCACTGGTTTTGTTATGAAATTTCCTGATTTTCGAAGTGGCTTGTCATCTTCCTAAATTAGGGTTTCTAAAAATCCTTTTCTTCAAAACGCTTTCTGATTTTTAAGTGTTTAATACTGTGATTCTTATGCGCTTCAACTAATTTTGTTGAGTTTTTCCTTAACCCTAACTAGTTATGCTAAAACCCCCAATTTTCTGACACTTTGTTTGGATTCTGAGCTTGTCCGTGTTATTTGATACATGACTATGTTCTGTGCTTTGATTTACATGATTTCTTCTCCGTTTAACTAGAATATCTTGTGAATTTACCCTAATATGTCTCTATTAGGGTTTCAGATTCGATTTTTTCTGTTTATACTTGGCTTATTTGCTTATTCATGGAAACCTATGTTATTTTACTTAAATCAGTATCATTTCGAGTCCTTGATTCACTGATTTGTTGTACTGATACCTATGTGCTGATTTTCTCGATTATTTCCATAGTTTACGACTTTTAATTATTTCTTGCCTTATTTCTTATTAACTATGTTATTTACTAATTCTTCACTAATTGTTTCCTTAATTGAACCCTTGTGTATTTACCCCTAATTGCCTACTCTGTACCTAAGTCTTACTTGATTTTCTTTCCTTAAATGTGTCCTGATCTTTATCGTTGGTTAATTACCCCTTAATTAAGGGAAGACTTGTTGATTTTGTGCCTGACTGATTCTGTGGCTTCCTCAATTGTTAAAGATTGATTTCATTTACCTTATTTTGTCTAGATATCAACTGCTATATATACTCTCCTCTATTATCACTTCTACACACGAACACGAGTTCAAATTTCTCTCTTACACTTAAAAGCTCTTTGCTCTTTCTTGTTACTTGCTACTTTTACTCAACTAGCCGGCTGTAAGCCAAGGCTAGCTATTGCACTATACCTGCTCTATACTCTGTGTTTTCTCTCCTTAACTGGTATGTCCTAATTCAATTTCAAGTCCAAAACTCTATGTGTTCTGTTACTGCTTTAGTTCATTGATTTCCAGTCTTGTTCCTGCTTTACTATTTGGCTGTTCAATGTGTAACTAGCATGTATAAATCATTGCTTCACCTAGCATGCCTAAACTACACTGCTTAATCACTAGCATGTATGAATTCTGTCCTGTTTAACTTGTGATTAAAATGTCTAAGGATCTGCCTATTGCTTTATCTAGCATGCCTCAACCTGAGTTGTCCTATGTATGTCAGCATGTTGTGATTAATTTGTTTTGCTAAGTTGTCTAATATCTCTAAGTAACTCTTGTTCTGTGTTTAATTTGTCCAGTGTAATATGTTTCCGTATGGTTGTTCTGTGATTCATGCTCTATGTCTCTACTTCCAGTTGTAGGACTAATTCCTTAATCCTATAAAACTCTAGAAAAAGATTATGTGCTCCTGTTGTTATGTCCTTCACTATGACATTGATATGTTCTGTATGTCCCCAATTCCCACCATCCCTGTGTGAATTATGTTGCCAAGTGATCCTGAACCTGTTTGTTCTGTAGCCAACTCTAATTGCTTGCTAATTTTGTCAAAATGTTTACATTGTTTTCAAACTGTTTTACTACTGATCAGTCCTTATTTTCAGAAAACTTTTTTTTACTTATTGAATCAATCCAGTATTGTTTCCTTGTCAAAACCCTTTTCAAAACTATGTCAAGCACTCTCACTTTACTCCTAAGTCCCTAGGTTCTGCCCCTCCAGTGTGTGTACTGCCTTGGGATCCTTTTGAAATTCCTTTGAACTCTGGCACACTGGGGCTGGCCTTTCCACACTGTACTTACTCAATCCCTGTTATGAAAGTCTAGGTGTGAGCACTCCCCGGGATCCTTTAGGTCCTTAGGGAACTCTTACACTCCTGGACATGAAATTGGCTATGAAATCCTTGGCATTTGAGACTATTGAAGGCCTGGTATTCTCAGGTTGTATTTGGCCTGCTTCAGGCTCCCTATATGTAATTTACTCTTCATTTATGTAATTCATTCAGCCATTGGTCCATAATAATTATTTGTAAACAAATACTGAGGTGACTAGTGAAAATGGGAGGGTAGCTGTACGATCTTACTGATAACACTAGGTAGAAAGCATGCTATAGGTTTTCTATTCTGTGAATTTGCATTAGAATCCATGTCTTAGGACTAGTGTGTTCGTTTGCATCCAAAATCATGCTAAACATACATTAGATATCTTGTTCTTAGGACTCCACGTTTATTGCTTCAGCATATTTTATATCGTTAATCCATGCTTTAATTTTTGCATAAGTATTTTCACTTATTCTCTTGATAGGAAGGTCTGGAGGTCTAGCATCAGGGTTGTAGGATAGGGGGTACCAGAACTTTTCTTACTTCACTCTCAGGGTGAGGCGGGGTTGGGTAGGGGATACCATAAATGGCTTGAGGATTTTATTGAGCTCCCGGACGGTAGTTTCTAGCTAATATCCTTGCATGTCATTTATTTTATGATTTTCATACTTAGGCTATTATTTCTGCGATTTCTGATGGAGTTACTAATATATTGTCTTTTCTTTTCTCCTTTCTATTTTCTTGTGCTGAGGGTCAATTGGAGACAGCCTCTCTGCCCTATCAGGGTGGAGGTAAGGTCTGCGTACGCATTACCCTCCCCAGACCCCACTTTGTGGGACTTCACTGGGTACTTGTTGTTGTTGTTGTTTATTTTCACTTAGAAATCCTGCTATTAGGTTAATGAATAACTATAACAAAAACTGTCACCCCTCTGTGCATTTAGATACCATGTTCTAAGAATCTTGTTTGCATTCGTTCGAATACACCTAGTTCAATTATAATAAGTAACTGATCCTGAAAAGTCATAAAAACAGTCTCACATATATGTGTATGTTTTCTGAGTATAATTGATATCAATCACCCCTTTTAAAGGTCCGTGTCACCTAGAACATCATGTTTGTAGATTAAACAACTTCTGAACCGTTTAACAATTCTTGCGATTACGATTGTATACAGTCCCACGCCTAGGCAAGCCTTAGGTAATTAATCTCCATATAAATTGGAAAGCGTGTTTTGATTGTGTTAAGCTGCTTAAGTTTCACAGGACTTAAAATCCGTAGGCAAACTTATTAGGACCTTGCCATTGAGTTTGTAAAATAGTGTTGCATATTCTGTATGTTAATGTTCACCTAGACATCCTGTCCTAGGGTTCTTTTCTAAAAACTTCCTGCATTTGTGTTTGAGACGTGCTGTTTATTTGCATTACATGTGGAGGTAAACATGAACCCTTTTAACTGATTCTTCTCACTTATTTGCTGGTCCTACCTGTTATTTGTTTGTCGCCTAGATTTTTCCCTTTTAAATACCTTAGGGGTTGTCTAGAAATGCCCAAATTTAGAGGTCCTAAACTCCTCCGGGACCACAAGAAAGGGACGGATAATAGCACGCTTAGAGTTCGTTAAACCACTAAGGGGTGGGATAATGGATATAAAAGGATATGATGACTTGTGCGCTAATGCAACGTGTAGCCCCTCATTGAGGAGTGATTACCGGGTATTGCATGGATATGATCCTATAGGATAAATAACTTAGGACCCCTTTCACCCATTTACATATGTGTTCTTAGACTGCTAATATGTTGGAACCTTTATTTGTTTACATATGGGTGCTTAGACTTTCTATTTGCTACTTGATTAATTCACAAAGTAAGTTTGGTCGGGACCCACAGTTGTGGACTTCGAGGGGTGCCTAACATCTTCCCCTTGAAGTAACTTCAAGCCCTTACCCAATCTCTGGTTATACAATTAGTCTTATAAATGACCCGTAGTAGGTGCCCTAACGCACCTTAATTCTTTAGGTGGCGACTTTTCAAATTCCTTATATCCCTTTTCCCAAAGGAAACGAGTTGTCCCAAATAATGTCAAGAACCCTGACTAATCTGAAAGGAGAGGAAAATGGGGGCGCGACAGTTACTCTCTGCATATTGTGTGCAGATTCAGGAGTGATTGGACGTGGAGGTTAGTGAGCTCGTGCGTAGTTGACTTTTCTGGAGATTTACGAGGTAGCTGCTGGTGTTTGCATACCTTGTGCTCCTTCCTTATTATCCTTCTTTCTATGCATTGATATTAGATTCAGACTATTGTAAACACTATCTTTTGGATTTAGAGTCTATATGCTCATGACTCGGTGACACCCCGATGTTTGGGGCTAGTATTCTGCATTTTATTGTCTATTTTAAGTTTAACTTTGATTTTTATGAAATAATTTTGGTAGGGGAAGTTTTGCATTACTATTTTAATGATTTGGAAGTATTTTTGGGATAGTCGGCTTGCCTACTACCATCGATAGGCGCCATCACGACAAGTTTGAATTTAGGGTCGTGACACGTTGGAATTAGAGCCTAGGTTACATAGGTCTCACGAATCATGAGCAGGTTTAGTAGAGTCTTGCGGATCGGTACGAAAACGTCTGTACTTATCTTCAAGAGGCTGCAGAACCCTTAGGAAATCTCACATTCTCGAATTCTTATCGTGCAATCTGTTGATACTGGTAACTAAACTTCCGTTACTCTATTCTCTCACAGATGGTGAGGACACGTGCCATTGGACAGGAGGACCAGCCACCAGTACCATCAGCTAGGGCCGCGAGAGGCCGAGGTCATGGTAGGGGTAGAGGTGTAGCCCGCGCAATAGCTGGGGTAGTACCTGCAGACCCCCCAATTGCTCCAGATCAGGACTAGGTCCCCGTGGTAGATATTCCAGCGAGACCAGCTCAGGCACCACTCGTGCCTATTGTGATTCCTTACCTTCAGGAGGCCCTAGCTCAGATTATGTTAGTATGTACTTGCCTTGTTCAGGCAGTCTCTATTTCTACGGCTACAACCACTTCTCAGGCCGGGGGAGGCACTCAGACTCCCCCGCTCGTACACCTGAGCAGGTTGTTCAGGGACTCCAGACACCAGGGGCACCACCATCCCACCCAATTGCAGCTGCTCAAAACTATGTGGTTCTTGATATGCCTGATGATGAGCAACATAGACTTGGAGAGGTTTGGGAGACTCCAGCCCCCGTCTTTCAGTGGTGTAGAGGGTGAGGATGCACATAGTTTCTTGGATAAGTGTTAGAGGATACTCCGTATAGCAGGCATTCGGGAGATCAGTGGGGTCTCATTCACTACTTTCTAGTTCTCTAGGCCTGCATTCAGTTGGTGGGAGGATTACGAGAGGCGTAAGCTGATCGGCGTAACACCCCTTACTTGGCAACAGTTCTCCGTTATCTTTCTGGAGAAGTTCGTGCCTCAGTCCCACAAAGAGGAGTTGCACAGGCAGTTTGACCAGGTTCGTCAGGGTTATATGTCTGTGACGCAGTACGAGATGCGATTCTCAGAGTTGGCCCGTCATGCTATCTGGTTGGTTCCCACAGACAGAGAGAGGATCAAGAGGTCTATAGATGGCCTCACTTTTCAGCTTCGATTGCTTATGACCAGAGAGAGAGTGTATGGTTCTACTTTTGATGAGGTTGTTGACATTGCTCGGCAGATTGAGATGGTTCGCGATCAGGAGAGGGTTGAGAGGGAGGCCAAGAGACCCCGTGGACAAGGTGGATTTAGTGGTACTCTTTTTAGGGGTCAATTCCAGCACAGTAGAGGTCGTCCTTTTAGACATGCTCAGACAGCTCGCCCCGTTCACCGTGGTGCATTATCTGACCATGGTTCTCACAGTTATCGGCATGGTCATTAATCTCTTGGTGCCATTCCAGCGCATAGTTCTTCTCGTGCTCCATCGGGTCAGGGTTCGTCTATGATGGGTACTTTTGCCAGTTATCCCGGTGCTCGAGGCTCCCTTCAGTCCCCAGCACCAGCACCGGGGTGTTGCTCTGAGTGTGGGGAGTTTGGTCACATGAGGATAGAGTGTCCCTGTCTAGTGGGAAATCCCGCTCCACAGAAGAGCCAGTTTGTCATCAGCATCAGTTCCTCCACCGCCCGCCCAGTCCGCAAGAGGTGGAGCTCAATCAGCTAGGGGTCACCCGAGAGGGGGAGACAATCAGGGGGTGGCCATGACCGTTTCTATGCCCTCCCTGCCATACCAGATGCTATTGCTTCAGATGCTGTGATTACATGTATTGTCTCAGTTTGTCACTGAGATGCCTCTGTATTATTTGATCCTGGTTCCACTTATTCATATGTTTCCTCATATTTCACTCATTTTCTAGATATGCCCCGTGAGTCTTTAGTTTCATTTGTTCATGTATCTACTCCCGTGGGCGATACTATTGTTATGGACCGCGTATATCAGTCATGTCTGGTGACTATTGGGGGTCTGGAGATCCATACCCGAGTGGACCTTTTGCTGCTCAGTATGCTTTTCTAGATTGTCACGCTAAGATCGTGACGGTGGAGATGCCAGGATTTCCGAGGGTTGAGTGGAGCAGTTTTGTAAACTATGTACCGAGTAGGGTGATTTCATATTTGAAGGCTCATTGTATGGTTGAGAAGGGTTGTCTAATCTATTTGTCATTTGTGAGGGATATTAGTGTAGAGACTCCTACCATTGATTCTGTTCTGGTGGTACGTGATTTTCCAGATGTGTTTCCTACAGATCTGTCGGACACGCCACCTAACAGGGATAGGACTTTGGTATTGATTTGGTGCCAGACACTCAGCCCAATTACTATTCCACCGTATCGTATGGCATGGCAGAGTTGAAAGAGCTGAAAGAACAGCTTCAGGAACTCCTTGATAAGGGGTTTATTCGGCCTAGTGTATCTCCTTGGGGTGCACCGGTTCTATTTGTGATGAAGAAGGATGGTTCCATGAGGATGTGCATTGATTGCAGGCTGATGAACAAGGTCACAGTCAAGAACAAGTATCCTTTACCTCGTATTGATGATCTATTTGACTAGCGTCAGGGAGCGAGGGTGTTCTCCAAGATTGATTTGAGGTCCGAGTATCACCAGCTGAAGATTCGGGATTCAGATATTCTTAAGATAGCTTTCAGGACCCGTTATGGCCATTATGAGTTCTTGGTGATGTCTTTTGGGCTGACCAATTCCCCAACAACGTTCATGCATTTGATGAACAGTGTATTCCATCCCTACTTGGACTCGTTCGTTATTGTATTCATTGATGACATCCTGGTGTACTCTCGTAGTCAGGAGGAGCATGCTCAGCATTTGAGGATTGTATTACATAGATTGAGGGAGTAGAAACTTTATGCAAAGTTCTCCAAGTGTGAGTTTTGGCGCAGTTTAGTAACATTCTTGGGACACGCAGTGTCCAGTGATGGTATTTAGGTGGATCCGAAGAAGATAGAGATGGTGCAGAGTTGGCCTTGACCGAAGAAGATTAGGAGATTTCTTGGTTTGGCGGGCTATTACTGTCGCTTTGTGGAGGGATTTTCATCTATTTAATCGCCCTTGACCAAATTAACAGGGTGCTCCATTCAGGTAGTCGGACGAGTGTGAGGAGAGCTTTCAGAAGCTCAAGACTGCTTTGACCACATCTCCAGTGTTAGTTCTGCCATCAACTTCAGGTTCTTACGCTGTGTATTGTGATGCCTCGAGGATAGGTATTGGATGTGTTCTGATGTAGGAGGGTAGGGTGATTGCCTATGCCTCGCGCCAGTTGAAGAATCATGAGAAGAACTATCTTGTCCATGATCTTGAGTTAGCAGCCATTGTTCACGCCTTGAAGATTTGGCGGCATTATTTTTATGGGGTTCATTGTGAGATCTATACTGATCACAGAAGTTTGCAGCATCTGTTTAAGCAGAAGGATCTTAATTTGCATCAGCGGAGATGGTTGGAGCTTCTTAAGGACTATGATATCACTATTTTGTACCATCCGGGGAAGGCCAATATGGTGGCCGATGCTTTGAGTCGTCTGGCGGAGAGTTTAGCATATCTTCCAACTGCAGAGAGACCTTTGGCATTGGATGTTCAAGACTTAGCAGGCCAGTTTGTTAGATTGGATATTTCGGAGCCGAGTCGGGTATTCTCCGGGTCCTCTCTTTATGAACGTACCAGGGAGGGTTATGCACGACTGATATAGGGCCGTAATAATCGCCCTCAACCGGACATTATGCCGCAAATCTCATTCAGAATCAATCATGGATCACTAATTACCGGGAAAAGAAGATTTTTACCTCTTTGAGACTTGTACTAGGACTAAAATTCTCCTACAATACAAATGCGAAGGTTTTCTTTGATCTGACACAATGTAACACACATCAAAGCAATAAAGTTTATTTTTACCTTCTAGCTACTGTTAAAGGCATTACTCACTTGTTCTGTTCTTTATTCGCGATTGGGCTTGAACCGATGGTCCAATCGAGGACGAGGTCATTATTCAATCAAAAATTAGCCTGAATCTTAACATTGTGATTGGTTTGATCGCTTATTTCGTCATTAATTCATTTATCTGCTATTCTTAATTATGCGTGTTGAATTAAACCACGTATTCTTGAAACCGTGTACAAATTTGATTATTATCCAATTTTAGGGTAAACACTCTTAATCAACAATTATGACAATTATTTAAAATTAAGTAAATGATCTGGATTTTGATATTTAAATAGGACAAGTTGAAATGGAAAGAGTGATCGGATCTGTAAATATCAGCTTTTATAGGAGCATAACGAACATTTTTGTAATTCTATAATCTTTAAATATGTAGAATTGAATTGTAGTTGAATAGTATCATATTCATACTTGTTATTATACTAATATTAGTAAAAGGTCCTATATTTCCTGAGGTAGAGAACAAACTTAAGAATAATAAGAATATGAAGGCCAAGTTTCATTAGTAAAAGAAAATGATCCGTTCTTAAGTTACGTTCCCCCTGTCACACACATGTCCGGACACTGTCACCCTCTCTATCTACATTCATTTTCACAAAATCTCTCCTTCTTCAATTCCTTTCTCTCTCTCTCCACAATTTTCAGCTTGTAACAGAAAACTTATAAAAATTGTGTGTGACATGGGAGAATCGACCAAGTCTCCGATTTCGGCCGCAAAATATTATGGCATTCTTGGAATCTCAAAATCTGCATCCCTCACAGATATTTGCAAAGCTTACAAACATCTTGTCAAGAAATGGCATCCTGATAGAAACACGTCCAACCAAGCTGAAGCCGTAGACAAGTTTAGATCCATCAATGAGGCCTACAGGGTACGTACGTAACCTGACATACCTCATTTGTCAAGGCATCCAATTCGTGCAGAAGTTTGGCATAACTAGACGCTATTTTAGGCATAAAATAAAGAGGAATATAATGACTAAAATATCAAAAGAAAAAAAAACACCAAAGGGTGTTGACGTTACAAGAGATTATATATTGCATTTAATTCCTTGGAAAGGTTTCACATTAATTATTCTGCCTAAATATTGCCATAATGTGAGAATTGCAAAATATACTTATTTACGGATGTTAGGATCGTGATGTGCAGGTTCTTAGCAAGAAAAAAAGAGACGAAGAAAACTTATTGAAAAATGATGTGTCAAAAACACCCCGAAAGAGTTCAGATGAGGATGAGTTACAAATTTCAAGCCCTACGCTCCTTTCGAGGACGACCAGTCGGATCAGTCCAACAGTAGATTTTTACACCTCCATGCCATGTTTTTCGATGAGTGGAGCCAGCACTCCCACAACTCCTGGCACCCCAATATCAGATCAGACGACACCAAACCTATTCAAAGTAGCGAGCAAAAGAAACACAACCCCTCCTATCATTTTTTCCCAGTCGACTTCCAGGAGAAAGCCTCAGCCAATTGAGAAGAAGCTCGAATGTACCCTTGAGGAGTTGTGCCATGGATGCGTCAAGAAGGTCATGATTACAAGAGATGTCATTGCAACCACAGGGTATTAATCTAACTTATTTTCCTTTTAATTTTCAAATTACTAAATTATATATATATATATATATTGTTAGCGAAAACATGATGTTGATGTTCCTGCATGCTGCATGCAGGCTGATTGTTAAAGAAGAGGAAGTTGTAACAATAAAGGTAAGGCCAGGATGGAAAAGAGGAACAAAAATTACATTTGAAGGTAAAGGGGATGAGAGACCAGGCACGCTTGCAGCTGATATAATCTTCTCGATTGATGAGAAAATACATCCATTGTTCAAGAGAGAAGGAGATGACTTGGTGCTTGGAGTTGAAGTCCCTCTAGTCCAAGCTCTCACAGGTTGTGTAATCACTGTACCTCTTTTGGGTGGAGACGAGATGACTATGTCATTTGACCAAATTATTTATCCTGGTTTTGAGAAAATCATACCAGGCCAAGGCATGCCTAAACCTAAAGAAGACAGTAGGAGAGGGGACCTTCTTCTTCAGTTTCTTGTCGAATTTCCATTAGATCTAAGTCAGGAACAAAGGTTCCAGGTTGTTAGCATACTAGAAGATTGCTCTTGATGATGTTGCTAATTAATTCAAGGGTTATTCTTTATGTACCTTCTATAATTAGAGATCATTGGAGATTCTTATGGTCCAATTTGTTGTCGAATATAAATTACTTGTTTTGAATGAGGAACAACGGCCACATGTTATTATTGTAGTAGAAAGACTGGCCTTAGATATATATTCATAGGGGGTCTTTTCTCTTCATGTGTTCTATATGTTAGTCAATTTGTATTACACTACTAAACAATAAAAAACAGTAAACTTTCTGAAATAGAAACAAAAACAGAAAGTTAGTAGAATCAGTATGACGATATAATTTCTAGAAAAACAACACCGGAATAAATCGAACCCACTAAATGCATAGTGTGTCCTTAAGGAAATTATTCCCCTCGAGCACCTGAGGTGTTGGAATATTATCCTCCCATTGATAGAACGATTTAACTCACATGTGTATTGGTAACGAAAATTCTGATGAACTGTGAACCACTTAATGAATGTAAATCACACTGGAATAGATTTGTGCAGAAGAAGAAAAAGTCTTGAAGTTCAGAAAATTTGTAGGGAAAAATCTGTGAACTCAAACGAATTTACAGCCAATGGAAGTGTTGTTTCTGAAAGCTTACAACTCTTCAGAACGGTCACTTAAAAACGGGAGGGAAATTTAAATAAAATTCCGGGAAGAAAAACGAATCGGGCCGCGCATGGATCCGGTTCGGATTGGATATTTGGATAATTTAATTAATATTTTATTAAATAATTAAAGAAATTTTGTCCAAAAATATTAATCAATCAATCGTTGACCGAATCCGAATCTGAAACCGAGTCGAGCGAGCAACGACGACGGCGCGAGACTTGCCTTCTCCTTAACTCTTTAAGAGCTAGAAGAAGAGCAATTATATATATACCCATCAAATGTCTTTTCTTCCTCCAATACGGGACAATATTCCTTTACCAAAGAGAGAAACTCAAATATTTTATTTTCCCACCATTTTCCATTCACCCTCTTTAAGCTAAATCAAGCTTAAAAAGCCCAACACTATATATAAAGAAGGTCGTTGTGCTCCAATTTATTGTCGAATGTACTTTAGACTTTAGCGAGGCACGAAAGCCTTGAGTAGAGGTGTTCATGAATAATCCAAAATTCGAATCAAACAAAAAAAGTCGCTATTCTTTCGGTGTTATTTGGTTTTTGTTTTGAATTGTAAAACCTGATAAAATTTGATTTCTCTTTGATTTTAAGCAATAAATAATCGGAGATACCATGAACTACTCTGACTATAGATTTGCCTATTTAAAATTTATTAGTCTCTATATTTGTGCGATTGAAGAAAGGGACTCTCTTTCTCTTTCTCCGAAAAAAGATGTAACGTGTAAATATGATAAATACCAAATTTTCAATTATACAATCTATTAAATCCCCTTGATTAAAAAAATCTAGCTACGTGATCGACTAAGGGGTTTCAAAAAAATCTAAGGGGTGCACCTCCGCAGATCACTCAGGCTTCGCGTGCTCCACCAGGTCATCAAGCCATGGTTACCACACCAGTTGCCACCCCACCTGCACAGCCAGCTCGAGGTAGAGGTAGTGAAGGTAGAGGTCGCCCTAGAGGGGGTGGCTAGACCAGATATTATGCTCTTTCTGCTAGGACGGAGGAAGTTGCATGCGACTCAGTCATCATAACTATTGTTCCGGTTTGTCATAGAGATGCATAAGTCTTATTTGATCCACGCTCCACTTATTACTATGTGTCTTCTTACTTTCCTCTATATTTGGGTGTATCCCTTGATTCTTTGAGTTCTCTTGTCTATGTGTCCACACATGTGGGAGATTTTATTGTTGTTGACTGACCATATGTATCGGTCGTGTTTAGTGGTTTTTGGTGGTTTTGAAACCAGAGTCGATCTATTGTTGCTCAGTATGGTAGATTTTTATATTATTTTGGGCATGGGTTGGTTGTCTCCCTATCATGTCATTCTCGATTGTCACGCCAAGACCATGACGCTGGCTATGCCAGGATTACCACGGTTAGAGTGGAGAGGTGCTTTAGATTATGTTCCTAGTAGAGTTATCTCATTTCTCAAGGCTCATCATATGGTTGGGAAGGGGTGTAATGCTTATCTAGCCTTCGAGGGGGATGTCAGTGTTGGTACTCCTACCGTGGATTCAGTGTTGAACCCGATAGTGAAGAAAGTTTTCGTGATGGAAGTATTGAGGCCTGCTAAAGGGTGAAAAAATATGACAAATATCAAAAACTGAGTCAAAGTTCAAAAAAGCATAATGATGCCTTACCCGATTCAGTGCCTGCTACGCCTCGTTGAACAGGCACGGCACGTCCACCTCATTCATCTTCGCTTGGTCTTCTTCGGTCACCAGGCATCGGAGGTGACTCGATACTTCCACGGGAGTAGAAAGAACCCGGGCATCCTCCGGGTCCGTGATGACTATCGACCTCTTGCAACCAGGATCCACACTCGAGTTCAGCCCGCCGACTTCTAAAGACGGATCCTTTCTCGGCACTTCCAGGTCGCCCAACCCGGAAAAGTCCTCCAAGACGGACGGGTCCACGCTGTCAAAAAAGGAACGAAGTGAATTGTCTACGCCATGAGTCTCTTCGTTAGACGACCTCTTCCTTGCTCGGGCCTCCTCGATCATGGACTCGGTATAGGAAGGCGACCCCGAAATCTCTATAACACCGAGCACCTCCTTCGAAGCGGAACCGGCGTCATGGGAAGTCTCAGCCCCTGTCTCCTCATCAACCTCCCGAGTTTGAGGGAGATCGGCCTCATGGATCTCCTCCCCGTTAGCTTCCTGCTCCTCGGGAGGGTCGGCCCGAGGGCCAACTAAAAATTGTCTTCCTCGGGCTCATCCCTGAGTCGAAGAAGCGAGTCTGAGTCGGGTGCTCGGGAGCTAGAACTTTCCTTTAGCTTACGGACCAACCTATTTCTTGGCTTCTCCTTCCCTAAACTAGGGGAGCCCGAAGCCTTCCTTTTCTTATTCTTCGTTTCCCCCGTTGCAAGCCCAAGCTACCCCAAAGCGGAGGGATCAACGGACGAGGGCATGTCCTCGTTTCCTTCTAAAGCCTAAGTTTAGTGGTCTTAGGCAAACCTGGAAAAAAAATGAGAATATGATACAAAAAGGGAGCCTAATGTTACTTATCCAGGAGGGAAATATTACCATGAGAACAAACTTCCCATCGGCCCTTCGAGAGTTCGCGCCATGTGCACTCGGAATAAGGCATTTGCGAACAAATGCCATCAATTCCACTCCATGAACTGAGGGATGGCATTTGGGACTCGAGCAACAATTGCACCACCACAAGTACTAGTGAGGAAAAAGAAGATAAACATAAAATTAACGTTTAAAGGAAAGTTGTACTTACGAGATGTATTCCACTTCTGGGGGAATAACATTAACTCAATGGGGATTAAATCTTCGGTCTTCACCCGAATGAAGCGTCCCTGCTAACCCCGGTCCCTGTCCTCATTTATACTCGATAATGGGGCTTTGCTGGCCCGAAGTGTGAGCTTTATTAGCCCCCCTCGAAAGATTTGGGGACTGTACAAGCGGAGTAGGTGATCGATGGTGAATCAACGGGATTCGATCTTGTTCATGAAGCAACAGAGGAGGATAGCGACCCTCCACAACGATGGATGGATCTGACCGAGGCACACTTTGTACCTCATGCAGAAGTTCAGGATAACCGGTTCCACAGGGACCATGTGAAGGGATAAGTGTAAACACTTAGATACGCCTCCGCATGGGTAGTGATAGCCTCCTCAGGCCCGGGGAATACTAAGTCCATACCCTCCCAGTTGCAGTCCCCCTCGGACCACGGGAAGGACATCTTCGGTAATGGAGAATATATACCTTGATGCTCCTTCACCCCGGCCTAGCACCGATGAGGGCTTTTCGACCTTAAAGTCATCTGCAACTGAGCAGCCCCGAGGGATGAACATTTTCAATGGAGGCTCGGGAGCTGATTCATCGATAGCCATGCTAGGAGAAGACGCCTCGAGAACGACTATATCGGGAGTGACTGCCTCGATTTGAGAGGTCGGCTGGGAAGAAGAAGAAACGAGTTGTTGAGGAACATATTTGGATGTTTTAGCCATTGTTATCTGAAAAAGCTTGAAAGGTTTAAGAAAATGTTTTGGAAAATTGAAGAGTCAAGTGTACTGATCTGGGTAAAGATAGGATAAAAACCTGGGATTACTGAGAAATCATGAAAAACGAAGGTGAAGATATGAACGTATGAAGAAGGTTAGTAATAACTTTGAGACTCAAAGGTAGAAGCTTGGTCAAATGGTGAAAAATGAACGAAGAATGGAGGCTTTTATAGAGATTTCGTGACGCTTCGCATTCATAGATGACTTGCCGATGGCTGACACGTGTTCAGAGTTAGAACGATGCGGCTGACGGGACGTTTCGGTTTCTGTCATTTTTGTTACGGCACATTAAAGAAGGAATTGAAAAGCATATGTTGTTTTTCATCATTTTGATAAACCTCCTCTATAAGAAACAAAGGGGCTATCTGTATACGGGTAAAACCGAGCCCGTTGCAAATCTCGATTGGTCGGTTAGACAAATGAAGCAAGAATATGATCGTAAGGAATCGAAGTATGTACCAGGAGCCTCTCGTATCGGGGTTCGGGCGAGACTCCTGCCCTCAGAGGCATCGGAACCACACTTTTCGGGTCCGGTTCGTGCCCCGAGACTTCGGAGAACATTATCAAACAGCTGCAGCGACTAACAAAGGGCTGTGATATTCGTGTCCAACCGGATATCCCGGCGTGAATCTCGGCCCGTATCGGCAGAAAATCAATGATTAGCGCAACAGAAGATTTTTACCTTTCTTAGGATTGTACGTAGGTAGGGTAAAATTCCCTTACTATATAAAAGGGAAGACTTATTATTCATAAGAACAAGGTAACACGCGTATCAAGGCAATGTACTGTTATTCTCTCTGTTATTCAAAGCTCTTACTTTCATTCATCAGTTCTTCATAAGTGTGAGCTCGGATCGAAGGCATGCATTTCATTAAGATGTTATTAAGCCTGGGATCACTCTCATTATTGGTTTGGCAATTTATCGCGTCTTTCATCTATTTAATCTAACACCATTAATCATTTGTATTGAATTAATCCACATATCCTTAAAACCACTTATAAATTCAATTGTTATCCATTTTTTAAGGTAAAAAAACCTTTATGTAATTCTATTCATTTTCTTCTTATATAAACTTTTACCCCTTAAGCTTTTAAGACCACAAGTTTCAAAAGTCTTCATTTTTTTCTTAAATTATGTGCCGAGTTAAACTACCTCATCTGAATTGTAACGGAAGGAGTATATTTCTATAAAATTCTTTTGGCAATGGGGCGGTGCGGGTGCGGTGTGGTGCAGGTTCAAACATATGCGGGGCGGGGCGGGTTTAGACATACGCGGGTGCGGGGCGGGGCGGATTTAGACATACGCGGTGCGGGGCGGGGCGGGTCGAAATAATTTTTTTTAATTCTATGCGGGTGCGGCGCGAGTGCGGGTTGAGATTAAATTTTTTTTACAGAATTTCAACTTTCCCGCCTATGCTAATTTCTGCAGCTTTCACCTTCCTCTCTTGGTTATCTATCTTATGAAGACTTAAGCTATCCTTATAGTTTAATATAAAGCTTTTGACTAGATTGCACTGTCGATATTAAATCAAAGTGATATAATTTATTACTGTATGTCCTTAATTATTTCAGATTTCTGATTTTTTTATCGTGATGAAGAATTGTCCTAGTTTAATTGGAACAACTTGTAGAAAATGTGACATGATTTTGTAAGTTCTTAACTAAATGGAACCAAACACATTTTTCCTGTCAGTTTCTTATGGTTTTTGGTTTCCATTACAAACTAAGAGTGTGTTATTTTAAAAGATTTTATTTATAGTATATACCATGGTGAAATCAGAAAAATCACATCGCCAGACCAAGCTTAAATCCTTACCAAAATGAAAATTCTAGCCAAAGAAATAAAACTAACAAAATGAAAAGAAGAAGAAAAAAACTTAAGCGGGGCGGGTGGATGCGGGTGTGGGTGCAGAGCGGGTGGATGCGGGTGTGGGTGCAGAGCGGGTGGACGCGGGTGAAAGTCCTATGCGGGGCGGGACGGGTTAAAATTTCGCGGGTTAAAACAGAACCCGCCCCGCACTCGCCCGCACCGCTTGCCATCCCTATGAGAAACCCTCTCAGTGGATGGATCTAACTAGTCCAGTAAACTAATTCCATTGTGCTACTAGAATTCAAACCATCCTTTGAGCTCTCGAATCGATAAATACCTTTTCTCATCTTATTTCAGGCCTATCCTTACTCTTTATCATATACGAGATCTTCATGTATCTATGCTCTTTCTACACTTATGTGGATGTTGATTGAATCATACTGATTATACAGCACAACAAGGAGTGTTTAGTAGCAAAACATTTCCAGGTGTTATGCTTCTACAATTTGATTAATGCATCCAACTACGGAAATTGAAATGAAATATATATCTAATTGTCAAAAGCTGGAGATGTGAATAATGAAGAAATTAGGCAAAAATATCTTCATAACAAAAGAATGGAATTACAGCATTCTCCATTCCAAGTAAAGTAATAAAACATATTCGCCATGTCCAGAAATTTGTATCAAAAGTACAATACAGAAACAAAGTACAGAGCATTAAAAAGCATTTATGAAGTCGTAACTGCAGTAGCACCAGAAGTCGCCGATGGCGGTTTGAGAATGATTTCCACATTGTCATGAACCCCTTGCAGGAGGAGCTCACCATCGTATGTAAGTATTTTCCTTTTCTTTGCAGCTCTTAATGTCCCAACGAGCGCCTCAAAGATGTTGGCACATCTATCATCATGAAACAGCACACCGAATGTTACCTTCACAAGACAAACAAAATCAGGAAAGTATTCAGGATTTCAATATACGTATTATGAATATCAAAAGATCGGATACTCAGATACCAACTAGCAATAGGTGCTTTAATTATCTATCTTAATCCTAGTGATTTGTTTCCTGAGACAGGAATAGAGTACCTAGTAATTTTTCTAAATGTACTGATTTCTCACGCTCTTTTAACCAAAAAGTTTGGAGTTTAACTAGTTCTATCCAAGAGATGAGAAAAGGTTTCTACACTGTACAGAAAATTAACATCATATGCCCGGGAACTTTGTATGATTCATCTTTATTCCCGGAGTTACAAGCATTACATAGATTTCAAGGATCTTTATATGATATATCAGGCATTCACTAGTAGAAGCAAGAATAAATACAGGCAAGCAATACAGACCTAGTTTAAGGCTTCGCTAAGTTTTTTTTTCTTCGACACTTGGTGGTTCAAGTACACTAATAACAACCATTTATTACAATCTTGCTTCCAAGTAACATTAACGTGTGTGAGTATAAAACATATGGAGTGGTTAACTAATAAATGAAATTGGCTTCGATTGAGCGAGAAACCTAGTTTAAAAGAGCAGTTTGAGACTGCTGCAGGCAAACAGAGAGTTCCATTTCTCTACTCAAAACAATTCACTTTCATGAACCATTGGAATAAAAGTTTCACAGTCAGCAGTTTTGTGCTATCAGATCTTCACAGTGGCACCAACAATGTTTCAACTAACTACAACAACATACCAGTATTATCCCACATCGTGGGGTCTGGGGAAGGTAGTGTGCACGCATACCTTACCCTACCTTGTGAAGGTAGAGAGGATGTTTCCAATGGATCCTCGGCTCAGGAAAACATAAGAACCACAATACTTAAAACATAGACAAGGAGGGACAATACCATTCCAATGGATCCTCGGCTCAGGAAAACATAAGCACCACAATACTTAAAAGATAGACAAGGAGGGACAACACCATAAAGCCATGTAAAAGCAGCATAAAAACAACACGATAATAAGATGATCAAAATGAAAGGAAACAACGGGTAGTCATAGAAACCTACTACTAACAGAATGCGAGAATGTGTACTAATACTATTGGTATGAACAATCTACCACCTACCCTACTACCCTACTATCCTAATCCTCGACCACCACACCTTCCTATCAAGGGTCATATCCTCGGTCAGCTGAAGTTGCATCATGTCTTGCCTAATCACCTCTCCCCACTTCTTTTTCGATCTACCTCTACCTTTCCGTAGGCCCTCCAATGTCAACCTCTCACACCTCCTCACCCGGGCATTTGTACTCCTTCTCCTCACATTTCCAATGTTTCAACTAACTGGTGAGATTAATAATAGAGAACACATAATGATTCTCGGCCACGCCGTGTTTATGCTGTGAGATTCTTCCACTAACCCCACTAAACAAATCTGCAAGTTGAAGTCTAAAAACTGTTCAGATCCCAACTTGTGCACAACCCTTGGTGAAATTTATCTGTGAAGCTAACTGCAGCTACCCGAATGCTAGTGATAAACTCAAAAGTGCACACTTAGACCAAGAATGGTTTATGTATCCCAGACATTAGCTTATTGGGCTCCTCCATTGCAGTGACAAAGAATAGTTTTATCTGATTGCACCAGAATATCTCAATCTCCTAAAGTAATCAATAAGGGGAAAAGGAATGGAGTAATTCACCCATTATAAATGCAATCCAAAAATTATCACATGGACAATGAAGAAAGTAAATAAGATACAAGACCAGAAAATCAGAGTTGAATCTAGAATCCGAACACAGTAGGTGCATGGCTTAAAAATCAAATGATCAATGAACTAACTATGCCTCAATTCCAGGCTAGTTGGGTTAGTGTTATGTATCCTCATCATATTCCATGGATCACTTAATATTATACACATTTAGATTTTTTTTTAACTTTTTACTATATACATATAAACCACTACTTATATGCTGGATAAGCCGACTAAATTGCATTACAGATCCTATAGCTCCATCTACTTGAACTGGGTAATGAAAAAAGCATGCAAAAGCATATCCCTTTCCCATTTTTCGACTAAATCAACGTTGTAAAAGTTGGTTGTTTTGAAACATTCTTTATGTAGTTCGAGCTCAAGGCAATGGTCACTGCTTATACACGTTGGATCCGCCTCTGTTTAAAGAAAATCATTACAGATCCTATAAGTAACAACATCCAATTGAATTGGGTATTGAACAATTTATCACCAGGAGCTTATTTCTTTTGTTTCTCAGAAGAACTTCTGAATTGGGGAAGATATAGGAAGTAGGTACCTTGTAAGAGCCATCATCTTGGGCTATGCCGAGTCGCTTGATCTCTTCTTTGAGTCGTTCAACCTCTTCTTCAACGTTCATGGTTCCTGTCAATGGAGTTGAACAGATCTATCTTCTTCTCACATTTTTCTCATTCTTATATGATCAGATCAGATTATTCTTTGTAGAAATTTTAATATCTCCCATCAACTTCACAGAAATATCACATTGCCCCTCTCTTTTATATGCCTAATGCCCCGCTCTTGTTACACCATAGTTCGCTTGATAAGAAAAGAGTTTAACTTATATCAACCTTCTTGAAAGTGTATTAAATTTTATACTAAAAAGTTAAGTGACTTACAATATTAGGTAATTTCTCATAACGAGTAAATACCAGTCAAGTTATTGTAGCCAGTTAAATTGCATTGACAGTGCAACAACTTATTGGATGGTTGTTATTCATTACATTTTATTGTATTGTTTAAATATAATGTTTGTTTGAATTACTTAAATTATATTACATTGTATCGTTAAATCCGTTATTACGTAACAACGGCAAAGATACTTTATGCAATAATCAATTTAGTATGATCGTATCGTTATTTATTTTTCTTTTTCATAAATTTTTATTATTTAAAAATCCTAATCTTTCTCCTATTTTATTTTATTAACTCTACTCGATATAGGGCTGCTTATCGGGCGGATAATTACGCTTAACGATTTGGTTTATCGGCTATCAGCTTTTAAATGTACTAATATGTTAGCCAACTGAAAAAATATCACAATCTCAATCACTATCTCAATCACAATTTCAAGCACAATCACTACCATGTGTGCGGCATGGCGTCCGATCTTGGCCCGATCGGCTAGGCCGTCTCACCAAAATGCCATGCGGATTGACATCGCCCTTTTCTTGCAATCATCTCATCTAAATTAAGGGGAATAATTTTATCTCATCAATCTCATCCTAAATAAGGGGAATAATCACAGTACATTCCTACACCAGCACGTGTAGTTTCATGGATATGTTATTTCAACCTACCCTTCCTTAGCGACCAACGATACTCCAAAAAACGTTTATTAAATAAAGGACTTTAAGCTCATTTCATAATCTTTTACACATCTCTTCATTTCATTGGCATTAGTGGCCCCAAATGTAATATCATTCTTGGCACGTTGGTCGTATTTCATATTTCATGCTCACCTCTTTCACTTTCAAATATCATCATAGATTATCAACAACAAGGCATTTCTATTCAAGACATTACGTACACATGTGAGCAAATAAGAGTCTTAAGCACATTGAGATTTCTTACACAATTTGGCGTAATAGCTTTCATTTGAAACACGACTAAAAGTCATAACATTTCAATACGCAACTCATACTTTGAACACATTCCCAAAGGATAACATAACTTGATAGGAGCATTCAGAACATATATTGAACATATATCTTTCGGCACAAAGCTTATTCGGAATAGTCAATTTATAATGAACAAGTCGGGACTTACAAGAACATCGTGGGATTCAATTCTAAGAGAGAAGTTTAGGGAACATACCTCACTTTGAGCTTCCTTAAATTAGTACAACATTCCGGAAATACTAGCAACCCCGATCTATTTTGAGACATAACAAAATTGAACAAAAATTAGGAAGATATTCGTGGTTTCAGCTCATTTGAGCATTTTATCAAACACTAGGTGGAATTATGATTTCAAGGTCCTCCTATGGTGGATTCCTTCATCCCACAACCCAATGTCTACCCTTTTTAACTCAACAACCTTCCCATAACTTTGTTGGTACATGAATGCATAGATAACACCCCCATACCTAAGAATCACACTTCCAATTACATATCTTCTACCCCAAACTCGAAATTGAAGACTAGGGTATGGAACCTTACCTCTTGGAAGAAGACCTTGTGAGTTTTCCTTGTTGAATTTCAAGGCTTGAGCAAGGATTGATGGATAAGGTATTTAGGGATTCCTCCTCTCTCTATAGCACTCTCCTTTCTCTAAAAGATCATGATTCCTCTTCAAAAATGGTCCCTTAAGTCTATTTATCAAAATAGGGTCGGGTTATAAAATAAGAAAATGAACCATCCGAACTCAACTATGCGGTCACAGAGTGCACCATAGATCAGGTATGCGGCCCGCAAAATGGACCGCGAAATGTTTCTCCGAAACTAGGCTAGCCTAGTCCCGTCTGTGACAGTTGTGCGATCTACAGATCAGTTATGCGGTTGCAGAATCACCCAACAAAATTCTTTGTGCTAACTCTACGGCGGGAAATACGGCCCCCGAAACGATTATGCAGTCGCATATTTGACCGCAAAACAACCTCAAAAAATTAGCCATTTTTCTGCGTCACTCCGCGGCGGATCTGTGGTCCGCGGAGTAGTTCTACAGTCACATAATGAACCGCAGGAATGCCATGTTCTGCAATTATTTTTTTTCTTTAAATCCCCAACACACAGTTTAGGGCCACGAAACCCTGGGTTTTAGATGAAATTTTATGGGGCCTTACATCAGCTTCTGAACCAGCCTATCCAAAGTGGAAACCAGCTCCTCCTCATAAGCTATATTCTCATCCAACTGCACTAAACTGAAGTTCAACACATGTGACGGATCCTCATAGTACTTCTGAAGCATGGAAACATGAAACACTGGATAAATCCTGATAAGCTGGGTGGAAACGCAAGTCTGTCGGCCACCTCACCAACTCTCTCCAGCACCTCAAAAGAACCAATATAGCAAGGGGAGAAACTCGAAGAAGAACCTTCTCACCCTCTATGAAAGTTACATCACAAACCTTCTATTAGTATAACTCTTTTGCCTACACTGCATTGTACAAAGTCTCTCCTGCATCAATTTCAGCGTCTCCAAAGCATCTCGAACCAAATCTATGCCCAATAATCTAGCCTCACCTGGCTCAAACCAACCAACTGCAGAACGACATCGCCTCTCATATAAGGCCTCATACGGAGCCATCAGAATGCTCAACTAATAGCTCTTGTTGTATAAAATCTCATATAATGGAAGAAATTGATCCCACTAACCTCTGAAATCTATGACACAGGCTCTCAACATATCCTCCAAAAGTCAGAATAGTCCGCTTTGATTGCTCGTCCATCTGAGATTGAAATATGGTACTTAACTAAAACTGCATGCCCAACTCACGCTGAAAGCGCTAGAAATGCGAAGTAAACCGAGTGCCTCAATCTGAGATGATAGACACAATAACGCTATGAAAGCGAACAATCTCCATGGTGTAGATCTTAGCCAATTGCTCCGATGTGTAGGAAGTCATGACTAGAATGAAATGTGCAGACTTTTTCAGTCTGTCCATAATGACCGAAACAAAATCAAATCTCCTCAATGTTCATGGAAAACCTATCGAAAGTGCATAAGAATGCGCTCGCACTTCTACTATGGTATCTCAATCTTCCAAAGCAACCCACAATATCTCTGATACTCATACTTGACCTTCTAAAATTCAAACACCGATCAACATATCCAATAATGTCTTTATTCATCCTCCGCAACCAATAATGCTGCTTCAAATCATGGTACATCTTCGCAGCACCCAGATGCTGACAGTGTATTACACCCAGATGAATAGAATATCGCAAACTAAGAGCCTCTTCAAGCATCAACTATCTCAACCCATCCACATTAGGAACAAAAATCTGGCCTTGAAGGTGCAATACACTGTCCTTAAGGACAAGCAAGTGGGGATCATCATACTGACAAGCCTTGATGCACTCAAACAAAGATAAAAGGGATACAACATAAGCAAAAACCCTGCTAGGCTCCAATATATCCAATCTCACAAACCTGTTGCCCAAAGCTTGAACTTCCATAGACAAAGCACTCTCCCCACCTAGAATAAATGCTAAACTCCCCATACTCTCAGCTTTTCTACACAAAGGAATCTACCACCATATTGGCCTTTCCCCAATGATAAAGAATGGTGATATCATAGTCCTTTAATTGCTCCAACCACATCTGTTGCCTCAAGTTAAATCCTTTTGCTTGAATAGATTTTGAAGACTCTGATGATCCATATACACCTCATAAGACACAACATATAAGTAATGCCTCCAAATCTTGAGCATGTGTACAATAGCTGCTAACTCCAAATCATGCACTGGGTAGTTCTTCAGCAAACACCCAATACCAGGCCGCGAAGTATCACAATAAACCATGTATTACCCTAATCTTGAAGGTAAAACCAACACTAGAGATGTAGTCAAGGCTGTCTTGAGCTTAGGAAATCTCTCCTCGCACTCATCCAACCACCTGAATGGAGAACCCTTCTTAGTCAACTTAGTCAATGGGGCTTCAATAGATGAAAATCCCTCTATGAAGTGACGGTAATAACCATCCAAACCCAAGAAGCTCCTAATCTCTATAGCCGTAGAAGGTCTGGGCAAAAGCTAAACTGCCTTAGTTTTCTTCGGGTCCACCTTGATCCCATCAGTAGATACCAGATAACCCAAGAATGCCACCGAGTCTAACCAAAACTCGCACTTGGAGAACTTAGCATATAGCTTCTTATCCCTCAATGTCTAAAGCACGGTCCTCAAATGCTACTCATTCTCCTCCCTACTACGGGAATACACCAATATATCATCAATGAACACAATGATAAATAAATCCAAATAGGGCTAGACAAATTGTTCAACAAATGCATGAAAGCTATTGGGGCATTAGCCAACCTAACCAACATCACCAAAAACTCATAATGCCTATAACGAGTCCATAAATCAGTCTTATGAATGTCTGAAGCCCTAATCTTCAACTGGTGATACTCCGATCTCAAATCAATCTTCAGGTACACTTTTCCACGCTTAAGCTGGTCAAATAAGTCATTAATGTGCGGCAATGGGTACTTGTTCTTGATGTTCACCTTGTTCAACTGTCGATAGTCAATACATATTCTCATAGACCCATCATTCTTCTTAACAAACAACACCGGTGCACCCCAAGGTGAAATACTTGACCTGATGAACCCCTTATCCAACGACTCATGTAACTCTTCCTTCAAATGCTTCAACTCCGCTACAACCATAAGATATGGAGGAATAAAGATAGACTGCGTTATCGGCACCAAATCAATGCCAAAATCAATATCCCTATTGGGTGGCATGCCCGGTAGGTCTGCTAGACACACATCTGAAAACTCCCTCGAACTGACTCAATTGTTTGAGCATCAACACTAACATCTCTAAAATAGGCTAAATATGCTAAACATCCCTTCTCAACCATCTGTTTAGCCTTCAAAAAAGAGATCACTCTACTAGGAGTGGAACCAAGAAATCGCTTCCACTCCAGCCTCGGCAACCTTGAGATCGCCAATGCCATAGTCTTAGTGTGACAATCAAGAATAACATGGTACGGAGATAACTAAGCCATACCCAAGATCCTATAAAGTCCACCATATTTAACAATACAAAGTCCGCCCTCATCTCAAAACCACAAATAGTGACCAGACAAGACCTATATACTCGATCCACCATAATGGAATCACCAACAGGTGAAGACACTTGCACATGAGCATCAAGACAACACGGGGCATATCCAGACAAGAAGCAAAGTATGATGACACACTAAAATAAGTATAACTAGGATCAAACAATACTAAAGCATCATTGTGGCACACCGAAACAATACATGTAATCACTATATCAGAAGCAACAACCTCGGTACTTCGTGGGAATGCATAGTATTTGGCCTGACCTCCACTAGACTGAGTTCCCCCTCTAGGACGACCACATCCGTGATGACCTCCACCCCGAACTAGCTGAGTGGGTGGTGTAGCAACTAGCATGGGAATCATAGTTTGACCTCCCTGCCGCACTTGACCTCTACAAAAATGGGGGAAATATTTCCTAACATACCCCAACTCTCAACACTCTTTGCAACCTCAGATTGAAAATGACTACGGGGCTTGGGTCGGACCCCGTGAACCAAAATAGCCACTAGAAGAACTGCATACTAATGAGCCCTAAACAGATGGAATACAACGAAAACTTTGTGCTTGAAGTGCACAGAAGCTCCCCGAATGGGTGGCGGTAAATGATAAGTTGGATTTCTAGACTTGCCTCCCCCAAATCGACCTCGTCCTCCAAATGAGGCACCACTGAAACTCCTTGAATGTTAGGACCTTTTGTCCCTATCCTGCATCATCTCTCTGGTCTCAATGCAAATGTGCTTAATACGATGCGCTATCTCTACAACCCGTGAAATAGAGTCTCAGTCTCCACCTCTCTAGACATAGCAAATCGAATACCATGGTGAATGATCGGCTCTCACCCTCACTACTATATGAGTAGGAAGACAAGGGTCGGTGCAGCTTTTACCCGATAGGTCAGGATCGAATCCTCAGGGAGTTAATATTTGGAGTGAGTGTCTATATAATCTAATGGTGTTTTGTGTTTCTAATTACACTTCTCATATTTTGGTTGTTTTCAATCTACGACTTATAATTATACTATTGTTGAATGCAAATTAACTAACTAATTTGTTTTGAAGTTGTTTTCTTATATGGATAAAGGCACTAGGGTTATGACTTTTACCTAGGCGAGTACTCAACGGATTTCAAGTTCCTAAGGCAAGGATGTTAATTAGGGATAATGCTATGATGTTTTAGACTTCAATACTACACAATATTACAAGTTAATTGTGCAGTACCCAATTTTTGAGTGCTGTCTAATAAGAAGAACCTGGTTCTTCTTAGTCTACTACTTACTACTGTTTGCGGAATAATTAAGCAGTAATAGTAAAGACATAGGGATTTTTACGTGGAAAACACCTGGCTCAAAAGGTAAAAAAAACCACGACCTACTCCTCCGTAGGATTTGCTCAAACTCTTAACTAAAACTCTGAGCCAAAACGGACTTACAAAATAAACTCTTTTGTAATCCTAGGACTAACTCTAATCCTCTTTGTATCAACTAGCCTCTAGCTAATTTCTACAGATTTCAAGCTAACTCTAACTTGATCAATTTGTACCTATTACATGCTTTTATGAAAGCTGATAAGATACAATATTAAAACTCCTACTACAATCAACTAGACTCAATACATAAACAATGGAACTGTTTCTTCTAGTTGAATTGTAGCCTTTGTATCGCACACCAATTCTGCTTGCATAATCTCTAGAACTTTTGCTTCAGAACTTGATTCACTTTAGCACTTGTGCGTCTCCTCTTTCAGCAGTAATGCATTGATTATTTATAGAGTCTGTTTATTGAGTCCATGATTCAATTCTGATCTAACTCTTCCTTGGTAAACGAGTTTGATTGTAACTCAACTTCCTTCCTCTATTTCTAACCTAGATGAAATCAACTTTTGTCTTCTCTATCAATTTGCAACCGTTTCGTACTAGGAGACATTCTCTTAGTTCTTTGATACTCAGCAATCACTGATATCTCCTAGACTTGTACTATTCGTGTTCCAACTGCTTCATTCAGATGTGTATGCTATGATGGACCTAGTTCAACTTGACACCTTTTGTCAATCTTCAAAACCCATTCAGTGACATGGGCCAACAAATTCCCCCTTTTTGATGATGACAAACTCTGTGCTTTTATCATGTATACACATCCAACACTTTGTATATTTGTGAGCATTAATCATCAAGAACCAAGTTCATTAGGTTATAAATATCACTTTAAAAATTTTGAACAACAACACAACATCTTCCCTCTTTTGGCATATCGAAAAGTTACAAAATGATACTTACCAGTTATTAATTCTTACTCATGGCCAATTTAGGCAACTGCAGGTGCAAACATGGTTAATCAACACAAGAAACCAATAATGTAAGTTAAATCATAAATAGAGACATTTGTCAAAACACCAAGCTTTCATTTGATTAACATGGATTATCAACACCAAAACAGTTTAAATCAAAAAAATCCAAAACATGAGTAAGACAAAATTAAAAACTGAAATAAAACACACTCGACACAGTCCCGAACTAGGCACTTGATAGGATAAGAGGGGGTAGTTCTGGAAATTCCTAAGTTTGGGGTGGTGCAGAAGAGGCAGGATTCTTGGTTTGGAGAAGAGACAACATTTGGTGTAAGACACCCTCATTTTTCTCCTTCTCCTTGGCTAATTCAGCTTTGAGAGCATCACGCTCACCTTCCACCTCAACTAAGCAAGTCTTCAAACGAAGGATCTCCATATCTTTTTGCCCGCTTTCTTGCACTAGAGTACGGACCTTGCTATTGACTGGTTGCTTCCGAGATGAACTAGGTTCATCCACCGGGGCACTGACAGTGTAATCACGTGACAACAAAGTGTCCTTCCCAAAGAAATCCTTTGCAGTAGCCATTTCATCCTTCTTTGTGGGGACTCCAAAATGAGCCAGAATTGCAGTAAGGATAAAGCCATAAGGAATTGCATGGGCCTTGGTGCCATTCACCACTCTGTCCAAAAGCTGGATGATTAAAGATGACCAATTGATCTGCTTGCCTCTGTATAGGCACCCCATGAGCGTTAGATCCATGTAGTTGGCAATGTTCCTGCGCTCTTGTTTGGGCAGCAGAAATTTAATTACAAACTCAAAGAACAACTTGTGTTCAGGCTTCATCTCGCTTTTGTACACAGCCCTGGGCTCAGGCTCTTCTTCATTGTCACAAAAGAATCTGGTGATGTTGAGTGCTGAGGCCATTCCATCCAGATGGAATGTCTAGGATGACTCCCAGTTCTTGAGCGTCAAAGGAGACTTCAATTCCCCTGACCAATGATGTAACCCTTCCTCCAATCACAGTTGCATTCCCCATGAACTCCACAACCGCATTTCTGACCAGCCTGCCTTCCATGCGAAGGACCATGTCCTTCCAGCCTTGAGCTGCCAGAAAATCCACTAAGTACCTCCTACCCGGCTCCTCCAAGTCCTTCAATCACTTTCCCTTCAAAATATGTCTCTTGCCAAACATGGAAACTCTGTCAATCGACACTTCTCCAACCTCCTTCTCATCATCTCCACTCCAATCAGGATCATTATCCCTCTCAACAATCTGAACTTTCTTCTTTGACTTTACTTTAGACCGTGTCCTCGTAGATGTACTCACGGTGGTAGCAGACACATGTGCTGACTTCTTTGTGAAAGTCTTAGCCAATTTGGCCTTGGGTGTCTTGATCACCACTGGAGCAACCTCTTCATCTTGTTGGACCAGGTCCAACACCTCATCAACAGCAATAGCCTCAATAGGCTCCCCCACTTTCTCTTTCCCTTTCTCAGCTTTCTTTCTTTTGCTCTCTTGCAGAGCTTTTTCCAGCTTTCTCCTCTTCTTCTCGAACATTACTTCTCGTAGCTCGTACCCTTGGAACAGGTACACCAACAGACTCATTAGTTTTCCTTTTCTTTGAGGAAACTGAGGCTTTAGACTTGATGGATTTTGGAGTCCTTCTCTTCTTGGGGTTGTATGAGTCCCCCAGTTTCTTCAGTCTCTCAGCCAAGGTTTCTTCCCCAGAAGAAACGCGTTCATCTATCTCCTTCATTAGCTTTTCTAAACCAGCAGCATCTTTCTCAGCTTCAGTAGTTCCCCCTATCACTACGACATCATCCTCAAGATTTTCAAGAATGGGGCCACAAATTTCAAGTGTGGAACCATCCTTCCCAGATCCCCTCACAACTGCATCTCTCTCATTCTCAAGAATTTTCCCAGTTTTTCGTTGCCTACTTGGCACTTCCACATCCACCACAGACCCAACCAGTACAAATCTATTTTCAAAATTTAACATAGAGGTAACTTCAATATTACTTTTCTCAGCACTTGACGAACCAGGTGCATCGTCCTCATGTGTTGATTTAAACAATTCACTGGACGAATCTGGTTTGGGTTCTTCTTCAGCCTGTAATAAATCTTCCAAGAACTTTGCTTGTGACCCTGATGCCACAGATTTTTGTGCAAGAACCTTGACACAACAGGGTTTTGGGGCTGGGGTAGGGTTTGGTGTAGGTTTAAGAGCATCATGGTATTCAGGTGTCTCAGAGGATTCAGAACTGTAGACAGGTGGAGAATTAGACTCATATACACCTTCATCGTAGTCACGATTTTGAGAATCAGATGAAGCAGACGACATTTTTAATTTTTAGAGAAAAAGAAGAGAGGGTAAAAGGCAGTAGAGATTTGAGTGTTGAGTGACTTGAACAGGGTTCGTCTATTGCTTTATTCACTATGGGTAATGATGGCCTATTTATAACTTGTGGCTGGGGTGATTATAACGGACGTGTATTAACACAAGTAGGATACTAATCGATTAAGGACTGACAGTGATTTGACATTGATTAGACCGTTTCTTTCTCCCTAAAACTAGGCTAATTTAATGTGACGAAACTTCTTGAAACTGGTTCATTATTTGGGTAAGTACGAGAATTTGAACTGAACCATAAATGGATAAAGTCCTACTCATGTATGACTGTACTTGAATTAATACATGTATGGAGATGAGAACGTACCTTGTCAGTCATGTAAACCAGCATGGACGAACGAGGTTCATCCTGTTAAAAATATTTATTTTGCCTCAATTCACAAAAATAGAGAAACATCATTAGCAGCTAGGGAATCATATTAATACATGGCAGAAGAGTATGTAAATAATGAAATAGCACTGAGCAATGATTAATCTGATTAAGTACCTAATTAAAATTTCTAGCCAGAAAACTTCCCTTTTATTTCATTTTGTTTTTCAATTAAGTGATCTTAATCATCCCTAATTCAAGCTTGTTTCTCTCATAATTCTCCCTGCTCAATGCTTTGGTAAATATATCAGCAATTTGATGATCAGTGGCACAAAATTCGATTGAGATCACCCTCTTTTCATAGTTATCTCTCAAGAAATGGTGCCTAACATCTATGTGCTTAGTTCTCTTGTGATGAACCGGGTTCTTAGTCATAATAATTGCACTAGTGTTGTTACAGTAAATAGGAATGCATCCCACATCTATACCAAAGTCCAGGAGTTGTTGCTTGATCCATAGAAACTGGGCATAACAAGAGGTTGCGGCCACATATTCAGCCTCAATAGTAGACAAGGCTACTGAATTTTGTTTCTTGGTGGCCCAAGTGACAGGGCAGGAGCCCAAAAAGTGAGCCATGCCTGAAGTACTTTTCCTGTCAACCAGGAAACCTGCATAATCAGCATCAGCATATCCTACAAGGTCAAAATTACTACCTTTAGGATACCAAAGGCACAAATCAGTGGTGCCCTTCAGATATCTCAAAATTCTTTTTACTGCAGTGAGATGGGACTCCTTTGGATTAGATTGAAACCTAGCACATAGTGCCACACTAAACACAATATCAGGTCTACTTTCAATAAGATATAGTAGAGACCCAATCATCCCTCTGTACGTCTTCTGATCAACGGATGAACCAGGTTCATCCACATCCAATTTTGTAGCTGTGGCTATTGGGTTATCTATATCCTTTGAATCTTCTATTTTGAACTTCTTGAGGAGTTCTCTCACATACTTATGTTGATGAATCATTGTTCCATGTGGAGTTTTTTTGATTTTCAAACCTAAGAAAAAGGTTAGCTCACCCATCATACTCATTTCAAACTCACTCCCCATTAATGTAGCAAATTCCTTGCTGAGCTTCTCAGTTGTTGCCCCAAATATGATTTCATCAACATATATTTGTACAATCAGAAGATCTTTTCCCTTTTACTTTAAGAACAAGGTACTGTCTATTTTGCCTCGTTTGTACCCATGTTCCAGCAGGAATTTTGACAATCTCTCGTACCAAGCTCTAGGTGCTTGCTTGAGACCATAGAGAGCCTTGTCAAGTTTATATACATGATCAGGTGATTCTTTGCTTTCAAAACCAGGAGGCTGTTTTACAAATACCTCTTCCTTCAAATAGCCATTGAGAAAGGCACTCTTGACATCCATCTGATGCAAAGTGAATTCCATGTGTGCAGCAAATGCTATAAGAAGTCTGATTGCCTCCAATCTTACCACAGGAGCAAATGTCTCATCATAATCAATTCCCTCTTCTTGGATGTATCCTTGAACAACCACTCTTGCCTTGTTTCTAGTAACAGTTCCATCCTCATCGAGTTTATTCCTGAAGACCCACTTGGTGTCAATTATTGATATGTCCAGTGCCCTGGGTACCAAGTGCCATACTTGACTTCTCTCAAATTGATTCAGCTCCTCTTGCATAGCAGTTACCCAGTCAGCATCTTTCAGGGCTTCAGCAATGTTCTTTGGTTCAATCATGGATAGAAATGCATCAAACGCACACAGATTTTTCAAGGAGGATCTAGTTTTGATTCCAGATCTCAGGTCTGTTATGATGTTCTCAAGAGGGTGAGAACTCTGATATCTGTGTGGTTTGAGAACCAGTTGTTCACTTCTGGATTGTTCCAAGTTGTCTTGTTGCTGTGGAACAGGATCAGGGCCAGTATTTTCATGAGGAATTCCCCCTGTCGAGTTGCGTGGGGTTGTTGGACCTGGTCCATCACCTGTTCCATCTCCCATAGGTGCTTCAATGTAGTCATTGCTCCTCACCTGTGCAAGCTCCTTATCTTCTGGTTCCTGTCTCTCAGATAAAGTGTTAGTTTCATCAAAGACAATATGTACACTTTCTTCTACACACATAGTTCTTTTATTGTATATTTTATAAGCTTTGCTATGTGTAGAATATCCCAAGAACACTCCCTCATCACTTCTGGGATCAAATTTTCCTAAAGAATCTTTGCCATTATTATGCACATAACACTTGCATCCAAAAGCCCTAAGATGGTATATGTTGGTCTTTCTCCCTTTAAGTAATTCATAGGGAATTTTCTCTACCAAAGGTCTGGTCATGCATCTATTGATAATATAACATGCAGTGTTAATTGCTTCTGCCCAGAAGCTGTGAGGTAGTTTGCTTGATAGAAGCATGGTTCTTGCCATGTCTTCAAGAGTTCTGTTTTTCCTTTCAACAACCCCATTTTGCTGTGGGGTTCTAGGAGCAGAAAAATTGTGATTCACACCATGTTCATCACAGAACTCAGTAAACTTAGCATTCTCAAACTCAGTACCATGGTCAGATCTAATGGATGCTAGTTGATGTCTTAATTGATTCTGAATCTTCTTGACAAATGAGGTGAACATTTCAAATGCTTCATCCTTAGATGCCAAGAACAAGGTCCAAGTGAACCTTGAGAAATCATCTACTAGTACCATAACATATCTCTTTCCACCTCTACTTAGAGTTCTCATGGGACCACACAGATCCATATGAACCAGTTCCAACGACCTGGTGGTACTGACCATTTTCTTACTTTTGAAAGAAGACCTTACCTGCTTCCCCCTTGCACATGCCTCACAAACCTTGTCTTCTTTGAACTTAATGTTAGGAAGCCCTACCACTAAGTCCTTAGAGACCAGCTTGTTAAGTTGAGTTAGACTTGCATGACCAAGTCTTTTGTGCCACAGGAGGGGATCACTGTCCAACACACTAAGGCAAGTGAGTTCATTGTCAGACAGTGTGGACAAGTCAATGACATATATATTATTCATTCTTTTTTCCTGCAAAACAATCTTGTCAGTAAGCAGGTTGATCACAAAACATTTTGTGGAAGTAAAAGCGACAAGGTTACCTCTGTCACACAGTTGTGACACACTGATAAGGCTATATTTCAAGCCATCTATCAGATACATATGTTCAATTGAACGTGTGTAATCTTTACCTACCTTGCCGACCCCTATTATTTCACATTTCTTTCCGTTTCCAAAGGAGGCATTTCCTCCTTTGAGGCTTTCAAGTGAAAGGAACCGTTCCTTGTTCCCTGTCATATGCTTAGAGCAGCCACTATCCAAAAACCAAAATTGGCTGCCTCCCTTCACTTGTACCTTCAAAAGAAAATCAGGGGTTAGTTTTAAGAACCCAAACTAGTTTGGGTCCTTTTCCATGAGAGAATGGATGAATCAGATTTTTTCTGGCCCAATTTGGTAGCCAATTTTTCTTTTTAATGAATCTCTCATTTTTCTGACTGGCCTTTTCTTTTGCAGAACACTCATATTTAGAGTGGCCAGTCTTCCCACAATGGGTGCAAATTGTATTTTCAAGGAGAGTGAGATACTTGCTTTTAGGATCCCACTTAGGCAATTGACTCCCAAAACCAAGCCCTCTCCGGTTGCTACTACGATTCTCTTGGAGCCATATTAAAGCATCAGAAGACTTATTCCACTTACGTGTTCTATCAAATTCATGTTTGACTTTGCCAAGTTCTTCTACAGAGATCTTATCTACTCATCTTTGGCATACATTTTATCTTTCAATTTACCTAAGTCTTCTCTTAACTTAGCATGAGAGTGATCAACTACCTTTTTACTGGATCCTAGTTTTAACTTTAAATTTTTAGATTTTAGTTCTAGAATCTCAGTTTCGAGTGGTTGAACCTGGTTCATCAAGACAACGTTTTTATTTTCAAATTCACTGACCCTTATTTTCAGGTCCATGCATTTTGCTCTCAGCATTGCACACTCTTTAGATAATTGATCTTTCTCTTTAGTTGTCTCCTCAGAATCATCAATGAAGTCAAGTAGAAACTCAGAGAGTTTCTCCTTAGATAGAAACTTTATTTTTGTTTTAAGATGTGAGATACTTACCTGTGGTTCTTCATAAGTCTCCTCATTAGATTCTCCAATTTCCATGAGAGCTTGATCTTCTGTCTCACCATCTTCTGATTCTTCATCTGAACTTTCCCCCCAAGCAGCAACCATAGCCTTTGTAGTAGTTTTCTTGGGTTGGACCAGTTCCTTCTTCCTGTTCTTTCTTTCATATCTCTCCTTCCTCCATTCTACTTCCCACTGGGGGCAGTTCTTGATGAGATGATCAGTTTTTCCACACTTGTAGCATCCCTCATTAGCTGTCCTTTCAGGAGGCTTTTCCTTGTTGAAGTTTCCCCCTCTAGAGATGCCTTTCTTCCTCATGAGAAAGTTTCTGTATTCTTTGGTGATCATGGCCATCTCATTATCCTCCAGATCTGATCCATCTGTGATCCTTAGTGCTAGACTTCTTTCCTTCTTTGGGGCATCCATTTTCATGGTCTGCCTTCTGAGTTCATAAGCAGTAAGGTTGCCAATCAACTCATCTAGTCTAAGGGTTGCCATATTTTTGGATTCCTGAATGGCAGTTATCCCTTCTAAGATTATGAATATCTTTTGTAGTTTTTTTTTAATTTTCTTAAATAAAACTTATTAAGAGTAAGATAAAAATTTAAAGTATTAAGATTAGACCTAAAATAAATATTCACACCAAAATACTATAGAATTTGGGTGTGGTCAAAAATTAGTTGTTCACAACAGTTATCTTGCTTTCCTAGGAGATAGGCAGAACCCTTGTCAAAATCTTCTCAACCTTGTCTTCTTCAAGGATGACTCTTCCAAGAGACTTGAGTTCATTAGTCAAGGTTGTGAACCTTGTGTACATCTCCTGAATTGTTTCTCCTTCCTTCATAGTGAAGTTTTCATACTGAGAGTATAGCAATGTACCTCTAGACCTCTTCACTTGAGTTGTTCCTTCATGAGACACTTGTAGAGTATCCCAGATTTCCTTGGAAGTGGTGCAACTTTGGATTCTGAAGTATTCATCTGGGCCTAGTCCACACACTAGCCACTTCTTGGCCTTGGCATACTTCTCCCATTTCTTCAGATCCTCAGCTGTGCAGTCAGCCCTAGTCTTAGGCACATCTACTCCTTCAGCAGTTTTCTTCATTGTTGCAAGTGGTCCATCAGTAACTATGTCCCAGAGTTCATAGTCCTCTCCAGTAAGGTGATCCTTCATTCTATTCTTCCCCCAAGAATAGTACTGACCGTTGAAGAGTGGTGGCCTTGCAGTTGATTGACCTTCCTAGTTCCCAGGTGGTGCACTCATCTTGATCTTTTCCTAGGTGTTAACCTCTTCAAGGATAACCCGCTCTGATACCAATTGATGTTTTAGACTTCAATACTACACAATATTACAAGTTAATTGTGCAGTACCCAATTTTCGAGTGCTGTCTAATAAGAAGAACCTGGTTCTTCTTAGTCTACTACTTACTACTGTTTGCGGAATTTAAGCAGTAATAGTAAGGACACAAGGATTTTTACGTGGAACAACTCCCTGGATGGCAAAGACGATATTAAATTATTCGTAAGAGTTATTTCTTAAGATATGGAAAAGTGCACTAGTCAACATTCGAGGACGAATGTTCCAAAGGGGGGAATGATGTTACACCCCATGTTTTCGTACATGGGAGTACATCGTAAGTTAATTGATGTAAGCTTACGAATAATATTATATTTGATGGAATATAAAGTAAGTTAATCATATTACATTTGAGGTTACAAATATTTAAGATCATGAATAACGAGTGCCAAGAGGGTTGGAAAGCTTAGAAGCTAAACCAACTGAAGAGAATAAGTTTCATCAAAAGTCGACGAGTTTGGAATGTTATAACATGTACTTTAGGGTGAGAATATAGTTAATTAAATTATAAGGACCCATATTCACGTATGTTGGCTCATGCCATAAGTTAATCGACATAAACAGGAGAAGATATTATCTTTGAGATGATAAAGAAGTTAATTCTATTGATCTTAAATGATACAAGAGTGTATAAGAGTGATTAACACGTATTAGAAGTTAAGTGAATCGAGGATGTTGTAACTCGTATTTTTGGATAAACCTAAGGGTGCTTGATATTCTCAAGAGGACATGTTTTAAGGTATTTGAATCATATAATATCCGTATCATAGTCTTGAAGTCAAACGAGTTATCAAACAAAAGTCGACAAGAGTTGTCGCAACTTAGGTTCATAGTGTTACTTAAACTTTAGGTCAAATGTTATTAAGCTTTTCTCCAAATATACTATGAATTACAGGGTGCTCTACCCATCAAATTGAAGATCTATGAGTCTAGTATACAACTCATTTATCAATACGACATCCGAGTAGAGATATATAGACATTTTCGCGAGACTGCACAAGCTGCTAGGTGACAAGTAGGTGGGT
>ML268805.1:315-43238 GCA_005239495.1 Nicotiana undulata
ATCTGAAACCAGTCATTTCAAGTCCGTTTTACACCAAATTTCACAGATAAGTCACATAACATATAATAAACCTGTTCCGGGCTCCGGAACCATAATGCGGGCCCGGCAACACGGTTTTCACATAATTATTCATTTTCAAAATCCTTTATTATTTTCAGAAAACAATTTTCTTTAAAAATTCATTTCTCGAGCTTGGGACCTCGGAATTCAATTCCGAGCATATGCCCGAGTCCCATATTTTCCTACGGACCCTCCAGGACCGTCGAATCACGGGTCCGGGTCCGTTTACCAGAAATGTTAACCAAAGTCAACTATATTCGTTTATTAACTATCAAGACTCATTTTCATCAATTTTTCACATAATAGCTTCCTGGCTACACGCCCGGGCTGCACACGCATAACGAGGTGAGACTAACGGAGGCTCTCGGAGCCTCGGAACGCAGATACAGCTTAAATTATGTAAGAAGACCTTTTGGGTCATCACAAAACTCTACTCTTTCAATTACCCAATATTTTTCATCACTTTTCAATCAAAAAATCAAGAATTTTCATGGTAAAAACTGAGGGTTTGGGTAGAATTAGGGAATTTTGTAAAAATTGAATTTTGACCTCGAATTAGGGTCGGATTTCGAAACTAAATGCATATTCGGGCTCGGGGTGAATGGGTAAACGTAATTTGGTTAGAACCTCGAGTTTGGACCAAGCGGGCCCGGGGTTGGGTTTTAACTTATTTTTTAGAAAACTTAGGAAAAATCATAATTTTCAGTAAAGTTACTTCCTTTAGCATTAATTAATGATATTAAGCTAATTATGATTAGTTTCAAGTGTGTTGGAGGTGAATTCGAAAAAAAAAAGCTATAATTGAGCAGTGAGTGGCCTGCAGAATTGAGGTAAGTGTTTGACCTAACCTTAGCTTGAGGGAATAGGTGTTGTTGTCTTATTTGCTACGTGTTAGTGTTGAGTAACACGTATAGGTGTGGTGACGAATATCTATATGTTGGTGTCAAACATGTCCGTGAGTCTTATACTATGACTGTTGTGACTCTTATTACGTATTGTCCATGCTTAAACTGAGGACTATCCATGTTGAACAAGACTTATGATGATTTCTTGGTAATTGACCATACTTGAGCATTGGCTCAAGTTGAGATTTATTTTGCGAAGTTAACTGTTGAAACTAGATTGGTTATAGTTGATTCCCTTGCCGGGATGTATTCGTTTCTATTGTTGATTCCCTTGCCGGGATGTATTTGTTTCTATTGTTGATTCCCTTGCGGGGATATTATTGTTTCCACTGTTTGGGTGAGGTAAGAGTGATAAAGCACGAAGGGTCATGTCGTGCACATTTACATTCATACTTATGAATATGGTGAGGAAGAGTGATAAAGCACGAAGGGTGATGCCATGCACATTTACATTTATATTGATGCATATGATGAGGAAGAGAGTAAAGCAGAAAGGGTGATACCGTGCTCATTTACATTTATATTGATGCATATGGTGAGTAAGAGAGTAAAGCACGAAGGGTGATGCCGTGCACATTTATATTTATATTGATGCATATGGTGAGGCTGAGAGTAAAAGCACGAAGGGTGATGTCGTGCAAGTTTCCTTTCTATTTTTTATTGCTAAAATTATTGTTGATCACTATCTGCGTTTGCCTTATTGTTTTCCTCGTTTATTATGTTAGAAATTCCCCATCGCATGCTCCCTTCCCATTAATTGTTATTTCTTTTAAATTCCTTAATTGTTGTTATTCCTTCTAGCAAGATTATATAAATATCTAGGTTTTGTGTGGTGTCTTGTCCTAGCCTCGTCACTACTTCACCAAGGTTAGGCTCGGCACTTACTCAGTACATGGGTTGGTTGTACTGATACTACACTATGCACTCTTTTGTGCAGATCTAGGTACCGTCCAGCGTTAGGAGACCTTAGTAGCTGATTTTCATCATTCGGAGACACGAGGTAGATCTGCTGGCGTCCGCAGATACCTAGAGTCTTCTCTTAGTTTTTATAGAGATTGTTTTATTACACTCAAAACAGATACATTATTTCCTTCAGTCCATTATTTGTAGTATTCTTAATAGTTCGTGAATTCTGGCACCAGACCCTGGGGTAGTCTTATAGTATTATATTTAGTTCGTGGCTCGGTTTATTTATTCGTTTATCATTTATTTATGAAGTTATTCGTTGGAAATTATTAGATTTTTTTGTTTAGATTGTCTTATTGTGTTAAATAAACATTCAAGGAAAATGGTTAATCAAGTTCTAACATTGGCTTGCCTAGAAAGTATGGTGTTAGGCGCCATCACGATCCTTAAGGTTGGGAAATTGGATCGTGACAAGTTGGTATCAGAGCGCTAGGTTGCTTAGGTCTCACAATTCACGAACAAACTTAATAGAGTCTGAAGGATCGGTACGGAGACGTCTGTACTTATCTCTCATAGGCTATGAAATTAGGAAATAATTCCATTTTTATTTCTATTCTATCGTGCGATTCTTATTATCTCAAATACTGATTGAATTCTTCTACTCTCTCGCAGATGGCGAGAACACATGATTCCTCTTCCGCTGACCAACACTCCGGTCCTCCAGCAACAGCAGCTCCTACTAGGGGCAAAGTCCGAGGTCGCGCCAGAGGCCAAGGCAGGGGCAGGACTCAGCCCATTGCTCAAACAGCAGCCCCAGATGTGGAATCCAAGATTGAGATTAATGAGGGGGTTCCAACTCGGACCGTTCCAACAGGACTAGCTCAGGTCCTAGAGGGGTTTATTTCTACCCCGGTACTTCAGGACGCTTTTGTCCGACTGGTGGGTATTATGGAGAGTGTGGCCCAGACTAGATCATTCCCCATAGCAGCAGCCGTATCTTAGGCTGGAGGAGGGGTTCAGACTCCTGTTACCCACACTCCTAATCATATTACTCCTCAAGATTAGACCGTAGCAGCCAATCTAGTTGGGGTAATTCAGCCAGTTGCTCCAGCGCCGCCTGTTGATGGGGCAGTTATGTCTACCGATGCTTTGTGGAGGTTGGACAGGTTCATTAAGTTATTTCCTGTTCATTTCAGTGGTGAGACTTCAGAGGATCCTTGGGAATATCGGGATAGTTGTCATGAGGTTCTGCGTAATATGGGTATTTTGGAGACCAATGGGGTCGATTTCGCTTCTTTTCAGATGACTAGTTCCGCCAAGAAATGGTGGAGGGATTACTTATTGACTAGACTAGTTGGGTTGCCTGCTTTGACTTGGGATCGGTTTTCTCATCTCTTTTTGGAGAAGTTTTTGTCTGTTACTACTCGAGAGGAGAAGCGTCGTCAGTTTGAGTGACTTTAGCATGGCAGCATGACTATGACCCAGTATGAGAATCGCTTTGTGGAGTTGGCTAGACATGTTATTCTTTTGTTGCCCACCGAGAGAGAGAGATAGAGGGTCAGACGGTTTATTGAAGGACTTGCTCATCCCATCAGGTTACAGATGGCTAAAGAGACATGGACTGATATTTCTTTTCAGGACACGGCTAATGTGGCCAGGAGAGTGGAGTCGGTTCTCGGGATGGGAGGTCAGGGGTCTAAAAAAAGACCTCGCCATTCCGGTGGTTTCAGTGGTGCCTCATCTGTAGGCGGGTTTAGTTTCAGCAGAGGCCATTTTATTCAGCACTTCAGGCTTCACATGGTACTTTAGGAGGTTCTGGTTCTTATATGCCTCCTTCTGCTCAGCCAGTCTACAGTGCACCATCATCTCCTATCAATGTACCTCCTCTCCAGAGTGTTCAGGGTGGTTATACAGGTCGACAGGGTCAGTTTTCCGTCCAGCAGTCTCAGCAGCCGAGGTTTTGTTACACTTGTGGTGACTCGAGGCACATTGCTAGATATTGTCCTCGCGCGTCAGATAATTCTCAGTATCAGGGTTCCCGTGCTAAAGTTCCAGCACTACCTGCCCAGCCAGCCAGGGGTAGGGGTTAGGTAGCCAGAGGTAGAGGTCATGTTGTTAGAGGTGGAGGCCAGGCCGCTAGAGGTGGAGGCCAGCCCGCAAGAGGTGGAGGTCCACCTATCAGAGGTCCTCCCAGAGATGTGGTTCAGGGTGGCGGAGCCCAGCCCCGATTATATGCATTTCCTGCTAGACCTGAGGTGTAGTCCTCCGATGCTGTTATTACAGGTATCATTTCAGTTTGAAATAGAAATGCCTCAGTTTTGTTTGATCCGAGGTCTACTTATTCTTATGTGTCATCCTATTTTGCCTCGTATTTGGTTGTTCCACGCGATTCCTTGAGTGTCCCTATTTATGTGTCTGCGCCGGTGGGGGATGCTATTGTGGTAGATCGTGTGTACCGTTCGTGCGTAGTAGTCATTGAGGGTCTTGAAACTAGTGTGGATCTTTTGCTTCTTGACATGGTCGATTTGATGTTATATTGGGCATGGATTGGTTGTCGCCTTATTATTCCATCTTGAATTGTCACACCAAGACAGTTATTTTAGCTTTGTCGGGGTTGCCTCGATTAGAATGGAAAGGGAATCCTGGTCATTCTCCCAACAGAGTGATTTCTTATGTCAAGGCTCGTCGCATGGTTGAGAAGGGGTGTTTGGCTTATTTGGCTCATATTCGTGACTCTGATGCTGATGGTTCTTCTATAGATTCAGTTCCTATTGTTCGTGAGTTTCCCGAGGTATTTCCTGCAGACCTGCCGAGGATGCCACCCGACAGGGATATTGATTTTTGTATTGATGTGGCTCCGGGCACTCAGCCCATTTCCTTTCCTCCATACCGGATGGCCCACCAAAATTGAAAGAGTTGAAAGAACAGTTGCAAGACTTGCTAGATAAGGGTTTCATCAGACCTAGTGTCTCGCCTTGGGGTGCACCGGTGTTGTTCGTGAAGAAGAAAAATGGGTCGATGAGGATGTGTATAGATTACCGGCAGTTGAATAAAGTTACTATCAAGAATAAACATCCATTGCCGAGAACTGATGGTTTATTTGATCATCTTCAGGGTGCCAGAGTGTTTTAGAAAATTGATTTGAGACCGGGCTACCATTTGTTGAAGATTAGGGCGTATGATGTTCCTAAGACAGCCTTCAGACGAGGTATGGGCATTATGAATTTTTGGTGATGTCTTTTGGGTTGACTAATGCACCAGCAGCCTTTATGGATTCGATGAATCGGGTTTTCAAGCCTCATCTGGACTCTTTCATAATCGTGTTCATTGATGACATTCTTATATACTCCCGCAGTCGAGAAGAGCATGAGCAGCACCTCCGTATAGCGCTCCTAACCTTGCGGGATAATCAGTTGTATGCAAAGTTTTCAAAATACGAGTTCTGGTTGGATTCAGTAGCTTTCTTGGGACATATCGTATCGGTCGAGGGTATTCAGGTAGATCCTAAGAAGATAGAGGCAGTCAAGAACTGACCTAGACCCACTAAAGCCACGGAGATCAGGAGCTTCTTGGGTTTGGCGGGTTACTATCGTCGTTTTGTGGAGGGATTTTCGTCTATAGCAGCCCCAATGACTAAATTGACTCATAAAGGTGCCCCATTTAAATGGCCGGACGAGTGTGAGGCAAGCTTTCAGTAGCTCAAGACAACCTTGACTTTAGCACCGGTGTTAGTGTTACCATCAGGTTCGGGTTCTTTCACGGTATATTGTGATGCTTCCCGTGTTGGACTTGGAGTAGTATTGATGCAGGATGGCAGGGTGATTGCATATGCGTTTCGGCAGTTGAAAGTGCATGAGAAGAATTATCATGTCCATGACTTAGAGTTGGAAGCCATTGTTCATGCATTGAAGATTTGGAGGCACTATCTCTATGGTGTGTCGTGTGAGGTTTTCACAGACCATCGCAGTCTCAAGTACTTGTTCAAGCAAAAGGATCTTAACTTGAGTCAGTGGAGATGGTTAGAGTTATTGAAAGATTATGATGTCACTATATTATATCATCCATGTAAAGCCAACGTGGTGGCTGATGCATTGAGTAGAAAGGCAGTAAGTATGGGCAGCCTTGCTTTTATTCCAGTCGGTGAGAGACCGATGGCTTTAGACATTCAGACTTTGGCTAATCAGTTTGTGAGGTTGGATATCTTGCCCGGCAATGTTCTAGCTTGTACAGTCGCTCGGTCATCTTTATTTGAGCGTATCAGAGATCGACAGGATGATGACCCGCATTTGATGGTCCTTAGGGACACAGTTCTGCACGGTGGTGCCAAGCAGAATACAATTGAAGATGATGGTGTTTTTAGGATGTAGGGTCGTATATGTGTGCCTAATGTTGATGAACTTTGTGAGTTGATCCTTGAGGAGGCTCACAGTTCTAAGTATTTAATTCACCCAGGTGCAGCCAAAATGTACCGGACTTGAGCTAGCATTATTGGTGGAGAAGGATGAAAAAGGACATTGTTGCCTATGTGGCTCGTTGCTTAAATTGTCAACAGGTAAAATATGAGCATCAAAGACGCGGTGGTTTGCTTCAGCAGATAGAGATTCCTGAGTCGAAGTGGGAGCGTATCACGATGGACTTCGTTGTTGGACTCCCACATACTCAGAGGAAGTTCGACGTAGTTTGGGTTATTGTGGATAGGCTGACTAAATCAGCACACTTCATTCCAGTGGCAAGTACTTATACTTCGGAGCGGTTGGCAGAGATATATATTCGAGATATTGTTTGCCTTCACGGTGTGCCCGTGTTTATCATTTCTGATAAAGGTACGCAGTTTACCTCGCACTGTTGGAGGGCAGTTCAGCGTGAGTTGGGTACTCGAGGGGAGTTGAGCACAGCATTTAATCCTCAGAAGGACGGGCAGTCCGAGCGTACTAGTCAGATTTTAGAGGATATGCTCTGCGCTTGTGTTATTGACTTTGGTGGTTCTTAGGATAAGTTCTTGCCGTTAGCGAAGTTTGCTTATAATAATAGTTAGCAGACGAGCATTTAGATGGGTCCTTATGAGGCACTATATGGTAGACGGTGTAGGTCGCCAGTTGGATGGTTTGAGCCGGGAGAGGCTCGGTTATTGGGTACAGACTTAGTTCAGGAGGCCTTAGATAAGGTCAAGATTATTTAGGAGAGACTTCGTGCAGCTCATTCTAGGCAAAAGATTTATGTCGATCGTAAGTTTCGTGATGTGGCATTCATAGTTAGAGAGAGGGTATTGCTTCGTGTGTCACCCATGAAGGGTGTTATGAGATTTGGGAAGAAGGGTAAGTTGAGCCCTAGGTATATCAGGCCGTTTGAGATTCTTGATGAAGTGGTGGAGGTAGCTTATAGACTTGTGTTGCCTCCAGGGTTATCCTTAGTTCATCCGGTATTCCAAGTGTCTATGCTCCGAAAATATCATGGTGACTTGTCCCACGTGTTAGATTTCAGTTCTGTCCAATTGGACAAAGATTTGACTTATGAGGAGAAGTCGGTAGCCATTTTAGATCGGCAGGTTCGTCAGTTGAGGTCTAAGAGTTATCCTTCAGTTCGAGTGCAGTGGAAAGGCCAACCCGTTGAGGCAGCTACTTGGGAGTCCGAGTGAGACATGCAGAGTAGATATCCACACTTGTTTGCCAATTCAGGTAATTTTCTATGTCCGTTCGAGGACGAACGTTTGTTTAAGAGGTGGAGATTATGATGAACCAAGGGGTCATTTTATGAATTAAGACTCTGTTTTAGGCTTATTAGCAATAAATAGACTAATTTTAATTACCTCGATTTGCGTGTGCAGTCCGGGCATGAAACAGGAAAGCTTTTATGTGAAAATATAAGAAATAATGATTTTTAGAGTTAAAGTTTAGTTTTAGTTTACTTGCATCAACATTTTGAGTAAACGGACCCGGATCTGTATTCGGACGATCCCGGGATGTCCGCAGTAAAATATGGGACTTGGGCGTATGCCCGGAATTGAATTTCGAGGTCCCAAGCCTTAGAAAACAATTTTTGAAAGAAATTGTTTTGCTAAATTATTAATGAAATAAAGAAAAGAATTAATGTTGGAAACCATTGGTATCGGGGCCGTATTTTGGTTTTGGAGCCCGGTACAGATTTGTTATAGTATTTAAGTACTATTGGTGAAATTTGGTGAGAATCGGAGTTTATTTGACGTGATTCAGACGTCCGCTTGAGAAATAGTGAACTTTAAGTGTTCTTGAGAAAAATGATGAATTTTGAAGCTTAATTCATAGTCTTAGATGTTATTTTTGTGATTTGATCGCACGAGCAAGTCTGTATGATATTTTTAGACTTGTGTGCATGTCTGGTTTAGAGCCTCGAGGGCTCGGGTGAGTTTCGGGTACACTTCAGGGTGGTTTGAACATGTTAAAATCTGCTGTAAAAATCTATTTCTGGTGCCAGTGGATTTGTGCTTCGCGATTGCGAAGCTACTCCTGCGATCGCGTAGTGAAAACCCTACAGGGGGTTAATTTGTTATTCGTGAACGCGGAGCTCAGACGCGAACGCGAAGCATTGGTGGGTTAAAGCTTCGCGAACGCCTGTTGTCTCACGCGAACACACAGGGTAAAAGGGGCTTGGGGTGAGGTAGCCGCTTACTCTACGCGAACGCGGCCACCTGGTCGCGAACGCGGCCACCTGGTCGCGAACGCGGAGGCTCTGTGCCTTAACTCTACGCGAACGCGTTCAAAGTCCCGCGAACACGAAGGCCATTGGGCCTGACCCATCGCGAACGCGGCAGGCCCATCGCGAACGCGATGAAAAAATCAAGTTTTAAAACAGGCAGAACCCTTTTCTTCATATTTTTCGAACTACCAAGGCCTAGCGGCGATTTTCTTCACCCAAGTTCATCCCCAAAGTGTTGGTAAACAATTCTAAACTCTACTCTTTCAATTACCCAATGTTTTTCATCACTTTTCAATCAAAAAATCAAGAATTTTTATGGTAAAAATTGAGGGTTTGGGTAGAATTAGGGAATTTTGTAAAAATCAAATTTTGACCTCGAATTGGGGTCGGATTTTGAAACTAATTGTATATTCGGGCTAGGGGGTGAATGGGTAAACGTAATTAGGTTCGAACCCCGAGTATTGACCAAGCGGGTCCGGGGTCGGGTTTTAACGTTTTGTAGAAAACTTAGGAAAAATCATAATTTTCAGTAAAGTTACGTCCTTTAGCATTAATTAATGATATTAAGCTAATTATGATTAGATTCGAGTGTGTTGGAGGTGAATTCGAAAGGAAAACTGATGATTGAGCAGTGAGTGGCCTGCAGGGTGATGTCGTGCAAGTTTTCTTTCTATTTTTAATTGCTAAAATTATTGTTGATCACTATATGTATTTGCCTTATTGTTTTCCTCGTTTATTATGTTAGAAATTCCCCATCGCATGCTCCCTTCCCATTAATTTCTATTTCTTTTAAAATCCTTAATTGTTGTTATTCCTGCTAGCAAGATTATATAAATATCTAGGTTTTATGTGGTGTCTTGTCCTAGCGTCGTCACTACTTCGCCGAGGTTAGGCTCGGCACTTATTCAGTACATGGGGTCGGTTGTACTGATACTACACTCTGCACTCTTTTGTGCAGATCCAGGTACCGTCCAGCGTTAGGAGACCTTAGTAGCTGATTTTCATCATTCGGAGACACGAGGTTGGGATGACCCAAGGGGTCATTTATTGAATTTAGACTCCTCTCTAGGATTATTAGCCATAAAAGATTTATTTTAAATACCTCAATTTATGTGCGCAGTCCGGGCGTGAAACCATTAGCTTTTATGTGAAAATATGAGATATAGAAATTTCTGGAGTTAAAATTTGATTATTGTTGACTTTGGTCAACATTTTGAGCAAACGGACCCGGATCTGTGTCTCGGCGATATCGGGAGGTCTGCAGTAAAATATGGGACTTGGGCGTATGGCCGGAAATGAATTCTGAGGTCCCAAGCCTAAGAAATCAATTTTTAAAAGAAATTGTTTTGCTGAAATGTTAATGAAATAAAGAAAATAATTTACGTTTGAAACCATTGGTATCGGGCCCATACTTTGATTCTGGAGCCCGGTACAGATTTGTTATAGTATTTAAATGCTAATTGTGAAATTTGGTGAAAACGGAGTTTATTTGACGTGATTTGGACGTCCGGTTGAGAAATGATGAGCTTTAAGTGTTCTTGAGAAAAATGATGATTTTTGAGGTTTAATTCATAGTTTTTACATGTTAATTTCATGATTTGATCGCACGATCAAGTTCGTATGATGTTTTTAGACTTGCGTGCATATTTGGTTTAGAGCCCCGAGGGCTCGGGTGAGGTTCGGATAGGCCACATGATGTTTTACACTTGAAACTCTCTGTTGTTTTTGTTGTTGCTGGTGCACAGCACTTTTGTGCTTTGCGTTTGCTTCACCTCCCTCGCGAACACGTAGGGTAAAATTGGGGGGTCGCTATTTTGTTCTATGCGAATGCGCCTGGGACTCGTGAACGCATAGAGATAATCGGGTCTGGGGGAGAAGCCCCGGTCTACTCTATGCGAACACGGCCCATTGCACGCGAACGCGACCAGCAGGGTGCGAACGCGAAGGCCAATAGGCCTGGACCCTACGCGAACGCGATGATGGCATGCTCAGCTATATTTAAACACTGTAAAAACGGACAGAACCCTTTTTCATCAAATATTTCGAACTACACAGCCCTAAGGACGATTTTCTTCATCAAAGTTCATCCCCAAGCTGTTGGTAATCAATTCTAAACTTTACTCTTTCAATTACCCAATGTTTTTCATCACTTTTAATTCAAAAACTAAGAATTTTCATGGTAAAAAATTGAGGGTTTGGGTAGAATTAGGGAATTTTGTATAAATTGAATATTTACTTCGAATTGAGGTCGGATTTCAAAACTAATTGTATATTCTTTGGTTCGAACCCCGAGTTTGGACCAAGCGGGCTCGGGATCGGGTTTTCACTTTTTTTTAGAAAACTTAGGAAAAATTATAATTTTCAGTAAAGTTAGTTCCTTTAGCATTAATTAATGATATTAAGTCAATTATGGTTAGATTCGGGTGTATTGGAGGTGAATTCAAAAGGAAAAGCTATAATTGAGCAGTGAGTGGCCTGCGAATTTGAGGTAAGTGCTTGGTTTAACCTTGACTTGAGGGAATAGGAATCCCCAACTTAATTGTTATGTGAAAATGCATGTGTGTGGTGTATAGGTGAGGTGACGAGTATCTATGCACCACCAAATGGCATGTTTACATGATCCCCTCCCCGTTTCCAATTTAATTGCTTCATATTTTTAATTGTTTCATGTTCATTGTTGTTTCTGTAATTATTTGGCTTGTTATATTGTTGTAAGTCTTGTTGCAATCATTTTGGAAAAGTATTAGTTGTTTTTCCTTGGTTTTATTGTGGTACATAAAGACTGAGTGGGTTGACATTGTTTTACGAGATGTAAATATATATATATATTCTGGTTGGTTTTATTCTGAGATATTGTTTATGAAGTTGTGAGAAATACTGTTTATTGTTTATGACTGTTGAGACAAAAGTATTGTGAAAGGCTTGGCCAGAATTGTGAAAGTTTTGATATATATATATATATATGATAAGGGTGGACAGGGAAAATATAAATATATATGACTGTGATAAGGGTGACTGTGATAAGGGTGGACAGGAAAAATATATATGACTGTGATAAGGGTGGACAGGGAAATTATAAATATATATGACTGTAATAAGGGTGGACAGGGAAAAATATAAATACATGACTGTGATAAAGGAGGATACTTGTGTTTTACTGAATTTCAATGATATTTACTGGTTCTGAAACTCAAGGACTTGAAGCTTACATATTTGAAAGGTTACTGTTTTACTCTATTATCTTTCGTATTCCGCACTTACTGCTATTTTGAAAGTCTAACCTTGGAAATTCTTTGGAAATTTATGTGAGATCTTTGTTACAGCTGAGGCCTGGAATAGGCGACTGAGTATTTTATTTATTGTTGTAGTTATCTTTCTTATTTGTGTAGAATTGTTTTATTGTTTTATTTTATATACGTTGTTACATGTTAAGTTACAATTTCCCCGCCTTAACCTCGTCACTACTTCGTCGAGGTTAGGCTCGGCACTTACTCAGTACATGGGGTCGGTTGTACTGATACTACACTCTGCACACTTTTGTGCAGATCCAGGTACCAGCCAGCGTTAGAGATTTTAGTAGTGGCTATTCTACATTCGGAGACACGAGATATATCTGCCGGCGTTCGCAGATCCCGAGAGTCTTCTCTTAGTTCATAGAGACTGTTTTATATTTCTCAAAACAGTTATATTATTTCTTTCAGTCCGTTATTTGTAGTAGTCTTAGAAGTTCGTAAATTGTGACACCAGACCCTGGGGAAGTCTTAGAGTTATTTATATAATTAGTTCGTGGCTCGGTTTATTTAATTGCTTATTATTTTATATTTGGAGTATTCATTGGAAATCATTTAAGTTAAGTTTACTTTAAATTTATTTGTTTGTGCTTAAGTAAATAATCAGAGGAAATTAGCTAACCGAACTCTAACGTTGGCTTGCCTAGCTAGTGTGGTGTTAGGTGTCATCACTATCCCTAAAGTTTGGAATTTGAGTCGTGACAGAGGTAGATCTGCTGGCGTCCGCAGATTCCTAGAGTCTTTTCTTAGTTTTTATGGAGACTGTTTTATTACACTCAAAACAGATACATTATTTCTTTCAGCTCATTATCTGTAGTATTCTTAGTAGTTTGTGAATTGTGGCACCAGACCCTGGGGTAGTCTTATCGTATTATATTTATTTTGTGGCTCGGTTTATTTATTTGTTTATCATTTTATTTATGAAGTTATTTGTTGGAAATTATTAGATTTACTTTTTTTTAGATTGTCTCATTGTGTTAAATAAATATTCAAGGAAAATGGTTAATCAAGTTCTAACATTGGCTTGCCTAGCAAGTGTGGTGTTAGGCGCCATCACAATCTTTAAGGTTGGGAAATTGGGTCTTGACAAAGTCCAACATATATGGATTAAATAAATAAGTCTTAATCCATTGGGATAGCCCATTTGATTTGGCTAAAGTGTTGAGCCACCTCATTAAGCCCAAGATATTATCTTCCTAGAGGCCCAATTTGGTGCCACATGTCAAATGACGTGGCACGCCAAGTCAAACAGAGGAGCCAATGAGATCATGCCACGTGTCAAAATGACAAGTCATGCCAAGTCAAATTAAAGGGCCAATAAAATCGCGCCACGTGTGCAAGTGACATGTTCTGGCCAACAAATGCGGCCATGTCACACTTCAATTTGATTGGTCGGAAAGAGTTTGTTCTTATCACAACTCTAACCTTCCGAAGCTATAAATAGGGGTCTTCATAACCTAGAAAAGACACCATAAGTTATAACAAGAAGCAAGAAAGAGCTCGTGGATGAAACACTGCAAATTCCTCCACAACTTTCAAGCTTCAAGCAATCAAGTTCAAGCTCAAAAACGAAAAAAAAATCAAGTCCAAGCTCAAGAACAAAAAACAAATCAAGGTCAAGTTGATGCAATCAAGCTAAAGCTCAAGAACAAGATCATCGTTCGTGGAGAACACTACATATTCAAGATCAAGCTCAAAGGCCCTTGAATTTATTTACTATTGAAAAGAAGAATCAGAGGATTCATAGAGATTGTACACTCATATTATTTGAAATAAAATACTACGATTGTTGCGATATTTTCGGTCTTGATTTTATTTTCTAGACAAATATTTATTGTCTACATATTCTATTTGTTTTCAATAAATTTATGCAGATAAACATTGTAGGTTACAACTCTGTTTATCCCTTGATTCTTCCCTCTGATGTACTCTACGTGATTCGAGGGCGGACTCTTTTATTGAAGGCGCGAGACAATCGAGCTTGATAACATTCAAGACTCTATTGAGCTTCCAACCTCTTCTCATCAAGAGCCTCCAACTCTACTAATCGAAGTCGAGCATTTCTTCATCAGTGATGCCTTCTTGAATAGCTAATCGTAATGAAGGTATTTGATGCTCGAGTGGCAAAACGGATTCAACTCCATAAATGAGTGCATAAGGGGTCATTTGTGTTGGCGTGCGGTAAGTTGTCCTATGCCCACATAGCTTCCTCCATACGGTCATGCCAATCCCATTTGGATTTGGAGACGACTTTCTTTAAGTAGTTGCATAGAGTCTTGTTGAATGCCTCGGCTAGACCATTGGCGGCAGTGTTGTACATCGAAGAGTTACGTTGCTTGAAGCCAAATAGATCACAAATCTTGTTTATCAACCTATTATCGAGTGGCTTTCCGTTATCCGGTATTATGTAACGAGGAATGCCAAAGCGATAGATTATGTTTATTCGGATGAAACTTGCAACATTTTCCTTTTTACCTCCTTAAGAGCAACAACTTCAGCCCATTTTGAGAAGTAGTTAGTTGCAGCCAGGATGTATAGGTTCCCACCAGAGGACTTTGGCAGTGGTCCAATAACATCCAATCCTCAAGCGTCAAACGGCCAGGATGCAACTGTCGGGTGAAACACTTCAAGAGGTTGATGAATAATATTAGCATGGAATTGACAAGCCTTGCATATTCGAGCGTGGTCCAAGCAATCTTTTACCATCGTTGGCCAATAATATCCCATCCTTTTTTTATATGGAAGTGGAGCTTTGGTCCAGACTGGTGTGACCCACATACCCCAGAATGTGACTCTTGCAAAGCTTGGAGTGCTTCTTCTTCCCCTAAGAATCGAAAGAGTACTCCCTCGAATGACTTTCTGTACAGAGTATCTTTGTAATAAAGGAAGCGAGGTGCACGACGACGGATTTCAATCCTTCTCCTCGGATTTCCTGGAAGTATCCCATAGCATAAGTAGTCGATTATGGGTTGTCGCCATTCTTCTTTCTCAACTTCAAAAACGGCGACATGATGCTTGAGTTTATTTTCTTCACCTTCAGCCTCATTTGGTGGCGGTACTACCCACTTTTGGCAGACAGTAACTTGCACTTGATCAGGCAGGGTTAACGATGAAGCTAGGGCAGCTAAAGCATCAGCCTTATTATTTTCTTTCCTTGGCACATGCTGAATAGTCACATCACTGATCCACCCCATTAATTTTTTAGCGTAATCATGATATTGGCATAGTTCAGGCTTCTTGACCTCGTAACTACCTAGAAGTTGATTGAAAACTAACTAAGAGTCACCAAAGACTTGCAATTGCAACCGCTTCATTTCGATAGCCATTTGAAGCCCAAGTATTAGTTCTTGATACTCAGCAACGTTGTTAGAGCAGAGTTGCGTCAATGCAAAAGAGTAGGGCAGAACTTCACCTTGAGAAGTGAAAAATAATACGGCAGCACCAGCTCCTCCGTGATGTGCAGCACCATCAAAGTACATCTTCCATGGAGGCTGAACTTTAATGATCATTGTGTCTTCATCAGGTAGTTTGTCAGTTAGCTCCCAATTATCAGGTATAGGGTGATCTTCCAAGAGGTCCGCTAACGCTTGTCCTTTTATAGCCTTTTGAGAGATGTACACAATTTCAAATTGTTGAAACTAGAGGTACTACCTTGCTAGTCGATCACTAAGGACAGGTTTTGACATCACGAACTTGATGGGATTTGCTCTAGAAACCAAATGAACGACAAGATATTGAAAGTAGTGCTTAAACTTTTGAATTAAGAAGACAAACGCCAAACATAACTTTTCAATTGGCGAATAATTCAGCTCTTTTGGTGTCATCATCCTGCTCAAGTAGCAAAGGGAGTTTTCTTTCCCTTCGCTATTTTCTTGGGCCAACAGCGCTCCAACAGATCTTTCTTGTGCTGAAATGTATAGTATCAGTGGCTTTCCAAGTATAGGGGCTGCCAACATTAGAGGCTTCATCAAGTAGGATTTAATGCTTTCAAAGGCATTGCTACACACTTGGTCCTATTTGAAAGGGACACCTTCTTCATAAGGAGACTGAATGGTTGGCACCTCCCAGCTAGGTTTGAGATGAATCTCCTAAGGTACGCTAACTTTCCTTGTAGACTTTTCAATTCGTGAATATCCCGAGGCTCGGGCATTTTCAAGATTGCATCTACTTTGGCTTGATCAATTTCAATCCCTCGATGTCGGACAATGAAACCAAGGAATTTTCCAAAAGTAACTCCAAAGGCGCATTTCAATGGATTCATCCTAAGTTGGTACCTATGGAGCAGCTCAAACGCCATTCTCAAGTCTTTCAAGTGGTCTCCCCTTTTTCTCGATTTTACCACCAAGTTATCCATGTAGCATTCGACATTTTTGTGGAGAAGCTCGTCAAAAATATTCTACATAGCCCTTTGATAAGTAGCATCAGCGTTCTTCAAGCCAAAAGGCATTACCTTGTAGCAATAAATACCCTTGGCGGTGCGGAACGCAGTAAGCTCTTCATCTTTTGGTGCCACGCAAATTTGGTTATAGCCTGACGAACCATCCATAAATGACATTGCCTCATACCCAGTAGTAGCATCTATCAACTCTGGAATAGGAAGCGGGAATTCATCATTCGGGCATGCATTGTTGAGATCCCTGAAATCGACGCATACTCGAATATGGACATTGTCTTCCTTATAGGGACAATACTAGAAACCCATGTTGGGTATTTGACTTCACGAATAAAGCTAGCTTCTATGAGTTTGTTAACTTCGGTTTCAATAAAGGGAACCAAGTTTGGCCTAAAGCGCCTTTGGGATTGTTTAACAGGGTGAGCACCATTCCTGATTGTAAGGTGATGGACTGCTACTTTCGGGTCCAAGCCAAGCATCTCTTTGTAGCTCCAAGAAAAGACATCCCTGAACTCCTTGAGTAACTCAATATAAGTGGTTTCTTCATCAACTTCTAGTAAAGCACTTAGGTAGGTGGGTCTTGGTTCTTCATCGGTGCCAGGGTTAATTTCTTTTAAGGCATCAACTATAGTCTTCGCTTTTATTAAGTTCAGGTAGAGCATCTTCCGCATATTTACCTTCATGGGAGTCCCCATCGTTGAAGGATATGTGATAACACGATGAAACATCCTCCAACTCAGCATTATCCTCCATTGAAGGTGGAACACCATTCTCGCCTTGTGCAGTAACATGATACGAAGAACCGACACTTTCTTCATCTTCGTCACGTTCCTTAGTGTAGACCGCAATTATGGATTTACCTTCAGTACTTCTTTGCATGAAACCACAAGTTTTGTTTGTCACCTCATTCTAGAAGGAACAAAACTTTGGAAATTCTTAGAGATATTCTAGATTTTAGGCGAAGCGCGTGTTCTTATGCCTTGAAAATTTCTATGGAACGTATTCCCCTTTTTCAATGGACCAATCTCTCAAACACGGAAGTCCTCACAGTTCATTTTCCAAGTCGATCAAAGACAGAAGACTTATTAGAAGCAACAGATTCATCTTCTACAGTGATATAATTGTTGCTCGCCCTTCTTATAGAGATGCACACTGGTGAAGGTTGCTTGTATCCCAAACCTTCACGTGGTTGTCTTGTCGCAGCTTATAATGGTAGTTTCCCTAACTTTGACGGCTCATTAGGATTGTATCCAGCTTTTGCAAATATCATGTAAGCGTTAGGATCAAAACCTTCATCTGTTCTCCTTGTAGGGAGTGCCATATTCTGCAAACGATTTTGGGCTACAAACCCTGCAAGCGGCTTCGAGGACAACTTTACTACCTCAATTCGTTTAACCGGAAGATTTAACCCCTTTAGCGTGTTAGTTTGGAGATTAGATGATTCTCCCTCGTCTTTCTTCCTTTTAGGGACATGTTGGAGCGCGAGACCTACTTTCTTTCCATAAGACGCAATATCCCCTCTATGAGATTTATTTGCGTTGGCATGTACCTCCTCAGTTACAACTTTGGCTTTACCAATAGTCACCTCATCTCTTTTAGTTATGGCCTCGTCATTCTTGCTTTTCATGCCATTGATAACTAGGGATTTTAGCTTACTATTTGCTCTCTTTTGCTTAGGTTTTGGGTCAAATATGCAATACGGTATTCAAGAAAACTAACTTAAGGTGCTTACTTGCACGTCTTGGTCAAAATGAGGCAAAGAAGCCAAAATAAACTCATAAAGGAGTCAAACTTAATTATGAAACTGGAGCGCGGTCAGCGATGTAATTACGCGGCCGCGTAAGACCATCTGCGGAGGCGATTACAAATATGATGCCGTGAAAGTGAAGTTTAGAGAAGTTGCTGCCAAGTGATAACACTGCCGCTGGCCGCGATACAAAAGTGCAGCCGCGAAACATTTGGCGCAGTCACGAGTGGATTTACGTTGACAGCAAGATAAATATTCAGAGGCCTTACAATCTTGGTTCAAACAAAGAACGCGGCCCGCGTCTAAATTACATGGCCGCGAAGGTAGTTGACGCGAAAGGGGTTGAAATTCCGCTGGGAGCGAGATTTGAGGATTAGAGAGTTTGCAAGTAAGGCCCAACTGAGGAACGCGGTCTGCGAACAAAATACACGGCCGGGAATGAAGATCACGCGGACGGGGTAGACTTTACGATGTTCGCGAAACCTACCAGTCCAAGTCCAAATTTGACGAAACGCGATTCGCGCTCGTTTTTGCGAGGCCGCGAAAGTCCAAATGCTGAGGCGCCCATTTTTACGCGGTCAGCGGAACCTCCGTACGGGCATTTTTGTCCAGTAATTTCAGTTGTGTATAAATAGATATTTTTCACATTTTTAGGTACACTTTTGTATGAGGGAGGTCGTGAGCAACCGTACTTTACCACTTTGAGTAATTTTAGAGTAGTTTTAGCTTATATCTTTAGATTTTAATCTTGTATTTGATTTTTATGGCTATTATCACACCTCCATCTTTGATTTCTTCCCTTATTATGAGTAGTTTGACCCATTAGCTAGGATTTTGACCCAACCCTAGTGTGGGTATTTAATGGGTCTTCAATTTTAGGGATTATTTGTTTATGGGTTAGTGATATTTAGCTTGTTTCATGCTTTAAGTGTTGAATTGGTGGTTGCAAACACTGATTCGTGCCTTTTTTACTAGGGCTTTTCTTGATAAAGAGGTCCCACGTCTAGGTAAAATAGGCTAACAAGGAATTGGGGTGAATTCAAGATATGGATAGCCCCAATTAAAGGGTTAAACCTAGAGATAGTAATACCCGACTTGAGCCAATTTCACTTGAATTATTTGAACACCCTATTAGGCTTGAGAAAGCCAATTCTGGCAAAGTCACTCAAACTACTGAGGTATAGAGTGAGTGATTATGTTTGAAGGTTATATCACGACCCCAAGTACAACAAGCTTGTCCTAGATTTTAGACCCCATTAGATACTCGCTTAGGTGTAAGTCACTTCCCTGGTGCTTTTTATCATTTGAAAACTTCCAACAAAAATATTGTACTTAGATTATTTTCAGCAATTAGTAGCATTAAAAGTAGAACAGAAACAAATCCAATCATGGTTAGAAGTGCAATTAAAGACAACACACGTAGCTAGATTAAATAGAAACCCAATTCCTAATCAATATTAACTCCATGTGGAGACCTTTTGGGTAAAATTGCATCGACCACTCTTCGTCATTATATAGTGGTGTGGGGTTGGAGCTGATCACTTTTTGGCGCCGTTGCCAGGGAGTTAAACAGTTTTGGCTATCTATCTGACTAGTTGTGTGTATTGTTTTTCTTTCCTTCTATTTTAATAACTTGTTTGTGTTAATCACTTTAGGTACAAATGGATGAACCTCTCGGCAATGTTCTTCTGGTGGAGGAGGTAGAGGATAATGGTGATGATGAGGCTCATTTGGTGCCTCAAGCTCAAAGAAGGGGCCGCCATGCCAATGAAAATATTCCAGACCCTCCCCCACCTCCTCCATGGGCAGCTCATCGGGTGCTTCCAATGAAGGTTACGCCAGTGCAATTGTCCCACCCCGAATCCGGGCGGGCAATTTTCAGATTACAAATGTGATGTTGACCTTATTGGAGCAACGAGGGTTCTTCAAAGGCGCTTCCCATCAAAATGTTTATAAACATCTAAAAGGCTTTGTAGATACCTGTTGGGGAAACAAACAAACAAATGTGTCGAGGGATGAATTGAGACTAAGATTGTTCCCTTTCTCACTGAGAGGGAAAGTTTTGGATTGGCTCGAAAGTATTCCAAACCATTCTATCACAACGTGGGATGAATTGGCTGAAAAGTTTAAAGCCAAGTTTTTCTCACCGGGACATATGGCAGCTTTAAGGGATAAGATCTTAGCCTTCAAGCTGGAACCTAATGAACCCCTTCATGAAATTTGGGAGAGATATAGGACTATGGTCAAGGAATGCCCCAATAATGACATGACAGAAGCAATGATCCAATAGACATTTTATCGGGGTATAAACACGACCAATCAATGTGTTGTGAACCAGCTAGCAGGGGGTAATTTTATGAAGTTGACATATGCCGAGGCTTGTGATATACTCGATGAGATAGCTGACACTTCCTCAGCTTGGCAAAGTCGGACAAATGTTCCTCAAGGTGACCCGAATGTAATCAATCTTCACAAGGAACTCCAAGACTATGGACAAGCCATAGCTGAGTTAACAACAACCATGAACCACATAGCCTAATCACAGATTCAGCAGATTCAAGGACCAACGCAAGTAAATACAATGGAAGGTGTCAATATAATGGTCAACAAGAGGAGACAATGTGGTCAGCAAGTCCAAAGAAATCAAGATCAATATGAACAAAGTGGAAGTGGCTACAACCAAGATGATTCTTTTGATGACCAAAGCGAGGAAGTTTTGTATGCCAACAACTATCAAGACAACGGAGCAATGCTCCAACCCAAAAATGGAGATCGCAAGGGAATTATCAAAATTGTAACAATCAAGGGTAAGGAAACTAGAACAATAAAAACAACAACTCAAACAATTGGGGGAACAACGACCAGAATTAGGGTGGCAACAATAATTGGAATGGCAATAACAACAACAATTGGGGAGGAAATGGAAGTCGGGGGTCGGGCTTTCAAAGGCCCCCGATGTATCAACATTCCAACAATCCACCTCCATATCAATCTCAAGGGCCGAGTTCTTCAAATAATGAAATGGGGCGGATTGAGAATATGTTCAAACACATGATGGAAAGGACTGTCGATTCCGATGCTCAAATGGCCTCCCACACTACTTCCATCCGAAATCTTGAAGTACAAATGGGCCAAATCTCTCAAGCATTGAACACTTGTACTAAGGGGGAGCTACCAAGTGACACGATAGTAAACCCGAAGGGTGGGAACAATACCAATAACGTCCATGCAATGGCGGTGACCACAAGAAGCGGTAGAGGTGGTGAAGCAAGTACCTCCAAGCAAAAGAAAGTTGTGAGCATGATGTTGAAGAGAAAAATGATGATGTTCCAATAGTTGATTAGCAAGTGAGTAAAAAGAATTTGAATGATTAAGTGAGGATTGATATTCATGACAACGAGAAGGAGACTCAAAATGACGTGAACCCGTCTAGGGAACACGTGATAGACATACCGGAAATGGTAGTGCCAAAAGCCAAGGCTCATTTTCCAAGGCCTCCTCCGCCTTATCCTCAAAGACTTTCAAAGCAAAAGAATGAAAATCAATTCAATAAGTTTATTGAGATGATGAAAAGTTTATCAATCAATTTTCCCTTGGTGGAAACTCTTGAGCAAATGCCGGGATACGCCAAGTTTATGAAAGATTTGGTAACTAAAAAGAGATCTATGGAATGTGAGACCATCAAAATGACTCATCAAGTTAGTGCCATTGTGAACTCGATGGCTCCCAAGCTTGAAGATCCCGACGCATTTACAATTCCAAGTACCATTGGGAGTGCGGATTTTGCAAAGGCCTTGTGTGGTTTGGGTGCAAGTATAAATTTGATGCCTTACTTCGTATTCAAAACTTTGGGTATTTGTCAACCGAGAGCTACTTCAATGAGATCGCAAATGGCGAATAGAATAATGAAGAGGTCCCTTGGTATTATTGATGATGTTCTTGTACGGGTCAACAAGTTTATCTTGCCTGCTGATTTTGTGATTCTCGACTGCGAAGTCGACTATAAGGTGCCTATAATCTTGGGAAGGCCTTTCCTAGCAACAGGGAAGGCATTGGTGGATGTGGAAGTCGGGGAGCTCATCTTCCGGGTGAGCGATGAAAAGGTTATCTTCCACGTGTGCAAATCAATGAGGCAACCGAATAGTACTGAGGTTTGCTCTTTTGTGGATCTTGTGACAGAAGTGATAGTTGATGATATGAGTGCAATGATCAATGTAGAAGACCCTATGGAAGCTGTTTTGTTGAGCCATGCGGATGATGTAAGGGATGGTTTGGTTGAATGTGCAAATGCCTTGCGAAGAATGGGATCCTACTCTTATGGGGCCCGTAAACTCTCCTTGGACTTGGAAAATCAGAAGACTCCACCGACAAAGCCCTCGATGGAGGAGCCACAAACATTGGAGTTGAAGCCTCTACCATCACACCTCAGGTATGAATTCTTAGGACCTTCTTCTACATTACATGTTATTCTTTCTACTTCCTTAACCAAAGTGCAGGTAAACTCCACCCTTGAGGTGCTTCAAAGAAGAAAAAAGGTAGCTGGATCGACCTTAGATGACATTCGGGGCATAAGCCCCGCCTTTTGCATGCATAAAATAATACTTGAGGATGATGCAAAACCTACCGTGGAACATCAACGGAGGTTGAACGAGGCTATGAAATAGATCATCAAGAAGGAGATTATCAAATGGCTTGATGCAGGGGTTATCTATCCAATCTCATACAGTGCATGGACTTCACCGATGCAATGTGTGCCGAAAAAAGCGGGTATGACTGTGGTGAAAAATGAGAAAAATGAGTTGATCCCTACTAGGACCGTGACCGGATGGAGGGTATGCATAATGCATAGACTACAGAAAGCTGAACAAAGTGACCCGCAAAGATCATTTTCCATTGCTCTTTCTTGATCAAATGCTAGACAGACTTACCGGGCGTGCCTACTATTGTTTCTTAGATGGGTACTCAGGGTACAACCAGATTCTCATAGCCCCGGAAGACCAAGAGAAAACTACCTTTACATGTCCGTATGGAACCTTTGCATTCTCACGGATGCTATTTGGATTGTGTAATGCACCCGCTACCTTTCAGCGGTGCATGATGGCTATATTTACGGACATGGTGGAGGACTTCCTCGAAGTCTTTATGGATGATTTTAGTGTGCTTGGAGACTCATTTGAAGAATGTTTGGAAAATCTTGACAAGGTTCTAGCCCGATGTGAAAAGACAAATCTTGTGCTTAATTGGGGAAAATTCCAGTTTATGGTCGAGGAGGGCATTGCCCTAGGCCATAAGATCTCAAAGAATGGAATAGAAGTGGACAAGGCGAAAATAGAAGTGATTTCAAAGCTACCTCCTCCTACTTCTGTCAAGGGATTTAGAAGTTTTCTTGGTCACACAGGGTTCTACCGAAGGTTCATCAAAGACTTCTCCAAAGTGGTGAACCCCTTGTGCAAGCTACTAGAAAAGGATGCAAAATTTGATTTCCTTGAAGAGTTCATGAAGGCTTTTGAGCTCTTGAAGTATAAATTTACAACCACTCCAATAATTACCGCACCAAATTGGAGCTCACCCTTTGAACGTATGTGTGACGCAAGTGACGTTGTGTTAGGAGCGGTTTTGGGGCAAAGGGTGAACAAGATATTTCATCCGATGTACTATGCAACCAAAATTATGAATGATGCCCAGGTTAATTATACAGTGACGGAGAAAGTTTGTTAGCAATTGTGTTCGCCATGGAGAAGTTTAGGCCTTATCTTATGGGTGCCAAAGTGATTGTTCATACCAATCACGCGGCGCTCCGGTACTTGATGACGAAGAAAGACTCGAAAGCTAGAGTGATGAGATGGGTTTTGTTGCTTCAAGAATTTGACCTCAAGATCATTGATAGAAAAGGAAATGAAAATCAGGTTGCGGATCATTTATCCCGTTTATAAGAGGAAGAGAGGCCCAAAGATGGTATTAAAATTAATGATGTTTTCCCAGATGAGCAAATCCTCTCGGTTTGTTTGAATGGTATGCCTTGGTTCGTGAATGTTGCCAATTTCCTTGTTACCGCCATTGTTCTGTGTGAGCTCTCTTCTAACCAAAGGAAGAAACTCAAACGAGACAGTTTGGACTATTATTGGGATAAGCCATATTTGTTCAAGATTTTCAATGATGGGGTGATTCGTAGATGTGTCCCAGAGGAGGAGCAAGGGAGCATACTTGATGCTTGTCATTCATCTACCTACGATGGTCATCATGGTGGGGCGAGGACTGCTTCCAAGGTTCTTACTTGTGGTTTTTATTGGCCAACACTATATAGAGATGCAAGTGAGCTTTCAAGAGATGTGATGAATGTTAGAGAGCTAGGGGAATATCAAAGAAGGATGAAATGACTCTTACCACTATTCTTGAAGTTGACATTTTTGAAATGTGGGGAATAGACTTCATGGGTCCTTTTATGAGTTCGTGTGGCAACACTTACATTCTGGTGGTGGTTGATTATGTTTCTAAGTGGGTCGAAGACGTGGCTTTTCCCAACAACGAAGCCCAGAGTGTAGTGGCATTCCTAAAGAAAAACATCTTACATGGTTTGGTACTCCTCGGGCAATTATCAGTGATGGGGGTCTCATTTCTGCAATAGGGCATTTGACACTTTGCTCTCAAAGTACGGTGTCAATCAGAAGGTCTCCACTCCTTATCACCCCCAAGCTAGTGGACAAGTGGAGGTTTCAAATAGGGAAATCAAAAGAAACTTGTCAAAAACTATGAATACCAATAGAACGGATTGGTCAAGGAAGCTAGATGATGCGATGCGGGCTTATAGGACTGCATTAAGACTCCAATTGGTATGTCTTCGTACCGGTTGGTGTTTGGTAAAGCGTGTCATTTGCTGGTTAAGCTAGAACATAAATCCATGTGGGCCTTGAAGAGGTTAAATCTTGAGTGGGATGTTTCAGTAAATCTCCGGGTGGAACAACTCAATGAGATAGATGAATTCCGATTTCATGCCTATTCAAGCTCATCATTGTACAAGGAGAAGATGAAATACTTGCACGACACATATTCCTGAAACAAGGAATTCAAGGTGGGTGATTTGGTCCTTCTCTTTAACTCCCGGTTACGTCTGTTTTCGGGAAAGCTTAAGTCCAAATGGAGTGGCCCCTTTGAAGTAGTGCATGTAACACCTTTTGGCGCTCTTGATTTAAAGAACAAATATGATGAAATCTCCCGGGTTAATGGACACCGTGTGAAGCATTACTTGGGCAAGTTAGATGACAGCCACGTGGTGGCCTTGATAAAGTTCCAGTGATGAGGGTAACCTGCGTCGTGCCACGATGTTAAATCAGGAGCTTCTTGGGAGGCAACCCAAGTGATTTTTCTTTCTTTTTCATTTTGTTTCATTTTTCATCTTAGATTAGGCTTATTGAACTAACTGGTTGTGAGATTTGTGTAGGAATTATTTAAGCATTGCAGGGCTGATACTGGAAAAATTTGTCTAAGTATGGAAATTGGACCGCTGACCGCTCAAAATATCGTGGTCAGCGGAAGCTGTTTCGTGGGGGCGTAAATATGTAGCGGCCACGGACTTGAAAAGTCCAGAATGATAACTCTCTGAAGTTTAATCCGCGGCCGCAGTGAAATTTTTGCGGTCAGTGGTGCTTGTTTCGCGGTCGCGCATTTTTTTCCGCTCTCAACGGTGATGGGCAAGCAGCAACTCAGCTAAAATGCAGAAGTGTAGACCGGGGTGGAAATTCGCGGTCGCGCCCAGTAGGTCGGTGGGCCCTTAGGTTGTAAGTATAAATAAGAGAGCCCTCCTCCTTTTACACTTTTCAAACCCTAACTTCTCAAAGCCCCTTAGCACTGTTAATTTGCTTCTTGTCTGTATCTATAGTTCATCTCATTAAGTAAGAGTTAATTTCTACAACAAATCAAACAACCTGTATGAACAATTTCTTTGTCTTAATTTTAGTTCTTTCTTTTTCTTTTTAGTTAGTTTCACTTTTTCTTTCTAGTTAGGGTCGCAACATGCCAAGAATCATAAGCATGCTTAATTGATGATAAAAATGGATGGGTAATTGATTTTAATTCATAAAGGGGGATGGGTTGTTCATTTTACCACATAATTGCTAAATGTTTGCTAAGTGAACAAAACCCTAGGTCATGAGATTTTCCTCAGTAACCGTTTATTTTGAATTCCGCAGCCGCGGCGATAATTTTGTTGTTCGCGTTCTTAAAGTGTGATGAGTTAAAAAGGGCTTGCCTCTTCATGGTCGCGATGAAATTTTCTCGATCAGCGACGTGCACTATTCGACCGCGCTTCTAATTTCGCGAGCCTCGAAGCTGAGCTTCAGAGAGTTGTTAAATTGGGTCTGCAACCGTGTTAGTTTTTACGCGGACAACGATATAGATTTTACGGCCGCACCTAGATTTTCGTGGTCAGCGGTGGTCCAACTTCAGAGACTGGGTAGTATGAACCCTAGTCTTCCGCTGACCGCGACCCTTTTTCCGTAGACAGCGGTGGCAAGTCCGCGACCGCGTCTCTTTTTCCGCTGACAGCGATCCACTGTTCTATGACATACTGTAATCATTTATTTGCTTTCATCGATACTTGCTTGAATAACGATACTAATTAGCTTTCATTGATTGTGTATGCAGATAATGGTTAGATCTCGAGGTGGACCAGAAAAACAAGGGAGGGGAGAGTCCTCCCGGGGTCTGGAGAGAGGAAAACAAACTACAACTTTAGCTCCCCAAAGGACAGTTGTCAAGAAACAGACCCTATGGATACCCACTCCAGACACTTCGTAGACGAGTGAATATGTCCCCTCCTCGGAAATTTCTAAGGGAGAAGCTGCCCAGACCCAACAAGAGGCACAATCCCAACCTCTCCGGCTTGTAAATGAATCCACCTCATTGTCTGGATCTTATGATGGCTCGGGAGATAGTGACACTCCAACACCTCCTGCCCCAAGTGCTGCATCTCTAGCCTCCACACCAGCCCTAGTGAATATTGGCAGTGATGACGATGTCCCGGATGAGGGGAGAGGTGGTGAAACCCGGAACGAGGGGTTGGTGAGATCAAGGAAGCTAGTGGTATGGCAAGATCGATTTGTAAGTGAGAAGGCCTACCACAAGTTCCGGGAGTGGTGGCCTCAAAGGTCACTTACACTTGAGAGGGACTTCATTGAGCGAGATCTTCTACGCCACAACCCCAATGTCAAGAGGCACTTCAATGAGAGAGTGGGGTGGAAGTTCTTCACCAGCAACCTACCGGAAGACAATGAGTATTTGGTCAAAGAATTCTATGCAAATGTCACCCACATCAAAAAAGGCACATATTTGACCAAGGTCCGCAACAGGAAGATCATGTTTGATGGAAAAACCTTAAATGATTATGTTGGGTTCAATGACGAGGATGAGTCCCTCTATCTGGACAAGGTGACTATGGATGAGTTAGCCCGCCCATGGCTTGCATCGGTGATAGCCATTCCTGGGACTACTCCAGCTTGGCCGAAACCTGGGGTCCCGATCTTTAGGAACACTCTGAGTTCGAAGCGAAAGGGTGGTCTACTTTTGTGTGTAGCCGGATAGACCCTACTATGCATGACAGTGATATGCTAGTCTCCCGGGCAATTATTGTGGGGGCTATCATGGCGGGGTTCCCGATCAATGTGGGAAATATTATGGTCGAAGTGATTACCAGATCAATTGGGAAGGATGAGAGATCATATCCCTTCCCAAAATTCCTCACCATGTTCCTAGAGGACCAAGGAGTATAAGGAAGGGACTTTGACACCAAAGTGAAGCCAAAGAGGCCATTCTCCTGGTACAGCCTCCAGTGTCTGGACAACCCCAAGTCCAAAGGCAAAGCCACCACCTCCACTGGCCAGTCTGAAGAGCCAGAGGTGGTGGCCACTGGTTCCGAGCCTTTCACAACCGAGGGTTCGTCTTCTACCATGCCACATCCTCCCTCCGGGCCATTTTCTTCTATTCCTACATCAGTGCCTTCTTTATCAGCATACCCTCAGACTGCTCTGAGGGTCAACCAGACATTGGTCGGCATCAACAACTGGTTGCAGGTAGCTACATTAAAGCTATCTGCCTTGTCTAGTGTCGTAGCAGCTCAGGATGCTCCAGCTCAACTCCAGATGCCTCCATCATTGGAGGAATCATTGAAGACCATTCTTGACAACCGGCAGAAAATTCTGGAGTCTTTGGGCACCCATGAGAAGGCAATCAAAGCGCTGGGAAAACAGGTAAGGAAGGTGAAGAAGGGTCAAGAAGAGTTAAAGAAGGAGGTGGCCAAGCTCACTGCCGCCGGCGACATTCCTCTAGATCTCCTTATGGAAGACTGCCCTGCAGCTCAGACAGTACAGCCATCACAGATACCAGAGCAGGAGGTCGTCAAAGAGCCGGTGAGGAGGGTGGTGATCCCCCAAACTGAGGGTTTGGATATTGAGATAGAGGACCCCGAGGGAGGTGATGACTCAGGCCAGCCACAGGACCCCACCAGTGACCCCATGCAGACAGAGGCCTCATAGGGAGTTTTCTTTACTCTATACCCTTCCCCTATTCTATTTTTGCTTTTAGCATTGAGGACAATGCTAATTTTTATTTGGGGGTGGCCTTATTTTGATATGATGATTTGGATGATTGGTCTGTAATAACTTTGATACTATTTTTTTCTTTATTTTCTACTTATCGTACTTTCATTTTCGTACTTTTTACTTTTGGTATGTATAAAATTACCATTCCATGTATATATTCATCCCCACTTTGTATATTTGTTTCAATCCCCTATTGTATATATTCATTTTACTTTCTGTATTTTTTACTTTATAACTTCTTTTGTAATTTTTCTTAATATCTTAACTTCTTATTTCCTTTAGTAGCTTCTTTTTGAATTTGTAGCTTCTTTTCACATTTTTTCGGGATCAATAAGCCTTTAGTTTTCTTAATGCCACGGTTCTTTCCAAAGGTGGAATTTGTGTGAACCGGGTGGCTCTTCCCAACGATGGATGGCGTGACAACCTTCTTAAGGGATTAAGTCTGTTTTTCTTTTTTGTTTTGATATATGGTAGTAATGAATAAAAGTGACTCAAGTAAGATTCACTTGGCACCAGCACATTTACCTTCGACCTCATGGTTAGAGACAAGTTTTTGACAAGACTAGTTCTAGTTGTGACCTTTAGAATCTTGAGTTGACTAAAACTATCATCAAGTGGTTTCTGTGGCCATATGTGAGTTTCAATCATTAGCTAGGGTTGTTGTGGGCCCTCGACTCTATTCTCTTTAACAATCCAGTAGCTTGAGGGGTGAGGTTTGGAATTGCAAGTCCAAGTGTCGTGCCAACAAGTCTAGAACTTGCCCCGAATGTTTTTCTAGGAGAAATTCTAAGTGTAGCTCAACTTGAGAAGTGATTATAGTTTCTCCTTGGTCCCATTTTAATTTGAAAACTTCCATAGCCTACCATTATAATATCCTTAGTCAACCCCTTTGAGCCTTCGTCGTTTTCACTCAATAACAAAATTACAAGCCTTCATCCGTTCTATATTGACCCTCTCTTGGCACCCAATCTTTTCTTAGCATTCGTGATGAACAATAGTCAAAAACATAAGTTTGGGGGAGAGAAAAGGAAATTAAAAGTGATGAAAGGTTCAAAGAACAAAAAGAACATTCTTATATACTCCCGCAGTCGGGAAGAGCATGAGCAGCATCTCCGTATAACACTTCATACTTTGAGGGATAATCAGTTGTATGCCAAGTTTTCTAAATGTGAGTTCTGGTTAGATTCAGTAGCCTTTTTGGGTCATATCGTATCAGCTGAAGGTATTCAAGTCGATCCTAAGAAGATAGAAGCAGTCAAGAACTGGCCTAGACCCACCACAGCCACAGAGATTAGGAGTTTCTTGGGTTTGGCCGGTTACTACCGTCGTTTTGTAGAGGGGTTTTCGTCCATAGCAGCCCCAATGACTAAATTGACTCAGAAAGGTGCCCCATTTACATGGTCAGATGAGTGCGAGGCGATCTTTCAGAAGCTCAAGACAGCCTTGACTTCAGCACCGGTGTTGGTGTTACCATCAGATTTGGGTTCTTTCACGGTGTATTGTGATGCTTCTCGAGTTGGCCTTGGAACAATGTTGATGCAGGATGGCAGGGTGATTGCGTATGCGTCTCGTCAGTTGAAATTCCATGAGAAGAATTACCCTGTTCATGATTTAGAGTTGACGGCTATTGTTCAATGCTTTAAAAATTTGGAGGAATTATCTTTATGGCGTGTCGTGTGAGATTTTTACTGACCATCGCAGCCTCCAGTACTTATTCAAGCAGAAAGATCTCAATTTAAGGCAGCGGAGGTGGTTAGAGTTGTTAAAATATTATGATGTCACTATATTGTATCACCCGAGGAAGGCCAATGCGGTGGCCGATGCATTGAGTAGAAAGGCGGTGAGTATGGGAAGTCTTGCGTATATCCCAGTTAGCAAGAGACTGTTGGCTTCAGACATTCAGACTTTGGCTAATCAGTTCGTGAGGTTGGATATTTTGCCCAGCAGTGTCCTAGCTTGTACTGTCGCTCGGTCTTCTCTAATTGATCGTATCCGAGAGCGACATGATGATGACCCACATTTGGCGGTCCTTACGGACACGGTTCGGCACGGGGATGCCAAGCAGGTTACGGTTGGAGATGATGGCGTTTTGAGGATGCAAGGTTGGTTGTGTGTGCCTAATATTGATTGCCTCCATGAATTGATCCTTGAGGAGGCTCACATCTCCAAGTATTTTATTCACCCGGGTGCAGCAAAAATGTACCAAGATTTGAAACAGCATTATTGGTGGAGAAGGATGAAAAAGGACATTGTGGCTTATGTGGCTCGTTGCTTAAATTGTCAGCAGGTAAAGTATGAGCATCAGAGACCTGGTGGTTTGCTTAAGCAAATAGAGATTCCTGAGTGGAAGTGGGAGCGTATTACTATGGACTTCGTTGTTGGGCTCCCACAGACTTAGAGGAAATTCGATGCGGTTTGGGTTATTGTGGATAGGCTGACTAAGTCAGCACACTTCCTTCCTGTGGCTAGTACTTATACTTCAGAGCGGTTGGCTGAGTTGTATATTCGGGAGATTGTTCGCCTTCATGGGGTGCTCGTGTCTATCATCTCTGATCGGGGTACGCAGTTTACTTCGCACTTTTGGAGGTCAGTTCAGCGTGAGTTGGGTACCCGAGTGGAGTTGAGTACAGCATTTCACCCTCAGACTGACGGGCAGTCCGAGCGTACCATTCAGATATTGGAGGACATGCTTCGCGCTTGTGTTATTGACTTTGGGGGTTCCTGGGATCAGCTCTTGCCGTTAGCGAAGTTTTCTTATAATAATAGTTATCAGTCGAGCATTCAGATGGATCCTTATGAGGCATTATATGGTAGACGGTGCAGGTCACCAGTTGGATGGTTCAAGCCGGGAGAGGCTAGGCTACTGGGTACAGACTTAGTTCAGGAGGCCTTAGATAAGGTCAAGATTATTCAGGAGAGACTTCGTGCAGCTCAGTCTAGGAAAAAGAGTTATGCCGATCGTAAGGTTCGTGATGTAGCATTCATGGTTGGAGAGAGAGTATTGCTTCGTGTGTCGCCCATGAAGGGTGTGATGAGGTTTTGGGAAGAAGGGCAAGTTGAGCCCTAGGTATATCGGGCCGTTTGAGATTCTTGATAAGGTGGGGGAGGTAACTTACAGACTTGCATTGCCTCAAGGGTTATCCTCAGTTCATTCGGTATTCCATGTGTCTATGCTCCGGAAAAATCATGGTCACCCGTCCCACGTGTTAGATTCAGCTCTGTCCAGTTGGACAAAGACTTGACTTATGAGGAGGAGCCGGTAGCTATTTTAGACCGGCAGGTTCGCCAATAGAGATCTAAGAGTTTTCCTTCAGTTTGAGTGCAGTGGAGAGGCCAGCCCGTTGAGGCAGCTACGTGGGAGTCTGAGTCAGACATGCAGAGTAGATACCCACACTTGTTCGCCACTTCAGGTAATTTTCTATGTCCGTTCGAGGACGAACGTGTGTTTTAGAGGTGGAGATTGTGATGACCCAAGGGGTCATTTTTTATAAAATTAGACTTTGTTCCATGCTAAATAGCCATAAAAGACTAAAATTAAATACCTCGATTTGCGTGCGCAGTCCGGATGTGAAACCGAAAAGCTTTTATGTGAAAATACGAAAAATAGTGGTTTTTAGAATATAAATTTGATAAAAGTTGACTTTGGTCAACATTTTGAGTAAACGGACCCGGATCCTTGTTCCGACGATCCCGGGAGGTCCGCAAAAAAATATGGGACTCGGGCTTGTGCCCGAAAATGAATTTCGAGGTCCCAAACCTTATAAATCAATTTTTGAAAAAAAAAGTTTTGCTGAAATGTTTATGAATTAAAGAAAAGAAATAACGTTTAAAATCATTGGTATCGGGCCCGTATTTTGGTTCCAGAGCCCGGTACATTTTTGTTATGATATTTAATGGTTAACTGTGAAATTTGGTGAAAAACGGAGTTCGTTTGACGTGATTCGGACATCCGGTGGAGAAATTACGAACTTTAAGAGTTCTTATTGAAAACGATGAGTTTTGAGGCTTAATTCATAGATTTACATGTTATTTTCATGATTTTATCGCGCAAGCTAGTCTGTATGATGATTTTAAACTTGCGTGCATGATTTGTTTGGAGCCCCGAGGGCTCGGGTGAGTTTCGGATAGGCCACGAGAGGTTTTGAGCATGTTAAAAAGCTGCTGGTTTTTCATTGTTGGTGCCCAGGTATTTTGTTCTATGCAATCGCATAGGGAGTTCCGCGATCGCATAGAGTAAAGGTTGAGGGCCCTATTTTTTTGTGATACGCGATCACATAGTTAGGGGTGCGAATGCGAAGGGGGGAAAGGTTACCCTACACGAACGCACCAAGAAGGTCGCGATCGCATAGAGTTAAGCCGAGATGGGGCTGGGTAGTCGTTAGGCAGTGCGAACGCGTCCCTAGGCTCGCGATCGCGTAGGGATGGGATGCTGAGCCTATGCGAACGCATCCCTGGGCCCGCGATCGCGTAGAATCCCTTTCCAGTTAATATAAAAGGCTTTAAAAATCGGGCAGAACCTTTTCTTCTCCAATTTTTCGAGGTTCCAGCCCTAAAAATGATTTTTCTTCAACAATCTTCATCCCAAATTCATAGGTAATCAATTCCAAACTTTTCTCTTTCAATTCCTTACTATTTTGCATCACCTTTAAAGCAAAAACAAAGAATTTTCATGGTAAAAATTGAGGGTTTGGGAAGAATTAGGGAGTTTTGTAAAAATCGAATTTTTATATCAAATTAAGGTCGGATTTCAAAACTAATAGCATATTTGGGTTCGTGTGTGAATGGATAAACGTAATTTGGTCCGAACTCCTAGTTTAGACCAAGCAGGCCCGGGGTCGGATTTTTACTTTTTTTGAGAAAACTTAGGAAAAATTATATTTTTTAATAAAGTTAGTTCCTTTAGCATTAGTTAATGATATTAAGTTAATTGTAATTAGATTCGATCAAGTTAGAGGTGAATTCAAAAGAAAAAGCAATAATTGAGCAGTGAGTGGCCTGCGGAATTGAGGTAAGTGTTTGGTGTAATTTTGACTTAAGGGAATAGGACTCCCCACTTGTTTGCTATGTGAAATGCATGGGCGTGGTGTATAGGTGAGGTGACGAGTATCTATGCACCACCCAAATTGTTTGTTAAACATGATCCACTTTCCCGTTCCCCACTTATTTGATCATTATTTAATTTGTATATGTTCATTATTGTTTTTTATGACTATTTGGCCTTGTTGATTTGTTGTTAGATATTTTTGTGATTATTTGGAAAGAGTATTGGTTGTTGAGTTGGTTTCCTTGTGATATAAAAATGGTTGAGAGGTTTTGGCATTGTTTTCATGAAATATATATATATATATATATTGATATTCTTATTGGTTTCATGGTTGAGAGAATATTGATGAAGTTATGAGAAAAATGCAGTTTATTATTTATAATTGTTGAGACAAAATATTGCGAAAGGCTTGGCCTGAATTATGAAATTCATGAATAAATTGATATGATATGTCTAGTGGGAGCGGGTTGCACGCCGCAACAAGGAGTGATAAGGGTGGACAGGTGGAATCGGGTTGCACGCCGCAACAGGAGTAATAAGGGTGATATTTTAGGGAGGAGCAATAAGGGAGGACATGTGGGAGCGGGTTGCACGCCGCAACAAGGAGCGATAAGGGAAGACATTTATATTTTACTGATTTTTAAAGAAAAAGAAAATAAAAGTTTTGAAAAGTTAAAATGTCTATTTTACTACTCTTTAAATACTTTAGCACTATTTTTATTCAAAGTTAAAATTTGGAACTTTGGAGAGTTATTTGAGAATTGGCTATAGCTGAGTTATTTTATTTTGTTGCAGCATTTATTTATCTATTTGTTTATATTCTTTCTTGCTTTACTATTTATTGTTGTTATCGATTATATTGTTGAAGTCCCGCCTTAGCCTCGTCACTATTTCGTCGAGGCTAGGATCGGAACTTACTCAATACATGGGGTCGGTTGTACTGATACTACACTCTGTGCCCTTTTGCACAGATCCAGGTACTAGTCAGCAGCAGAGGATTTCAGGACGACCACCGATTTATTTGGAGACACGAGGTACATCTGCCGGCGTTCGCAGATTCCGAGAGTCTTCTCCTACTTTTACTTATATTGTTTTACTATATTCAGAACAGTTACACTATTTCTTTCGGCCCTTATTTGTAGTATTCTTTAGTAGTTTGTGGATTGTGACACCAGACCCTGGGTAGTTTTAGAGTTATTATTATAGTTAGTTCCTGGTTCGTTTTATTTAATTGGTCACTATTATTATTCTATTTTATTGTTGTAGGAAATTATTCTAATTAAGTTCATTTGGAATTTATTTTATTATGCTTAAGTAATTAATTAAGAAAATTAGTTAATCGAATTCTAACATTGGCTTGCCTAGCAAGTGTGGTGTTAGGCGCCATCACGATCCCTAAGGTTGGGAATTTGGGTCGTGATAGTTAAGGTATTCCCGAAAACTAACTTAAGGTTTTTACTTGCAGGTCTTGGTCAAAATGAAGCAAAGAAGCCAAAATAAACTCATAAAGGAGTCAAACTTGCACAAGCCCAAGGAATGGAATTGGAGCGCGGTCAGCGATGTTATAACGCGGACGCGTAAGACCCTCCGCTGAGGCAATTACAAATATGTTGCCGCGAAAGTGAAGTTCAAAGAAGCTGTTGTCAAGTGCTAACACTGCCGCTGACCGCGATACAAATTTTACGCTGACAGCAAGACAGATATTCACAGGCCTTGCTATCTTGGTTAAAACAAAGAACGCGACCCGTGTATAACTTACGCGGCCGCGAAGGCACTTGATGCGGAAGCGGTTGAAATTCCGTTTGGAGCAAGATATGAGGATCAGAAAGTTTGCAAGTAAGGAACGCGGTCCGCGAACAAAATACGCGGTCGCGAATGAAGATCGCGCGAATGCGGTAGACCTTACGCTGTCCGCGAAACCTAGCCCAGTCCAAGTCAAAATTTGAAGAAACGCGGTCCGAACTCATTTTTGCGCGGCCGCGAAAGTCCAAACGATGAGGCACCCAATTTTACGCGGTCAGCGGAACCTCCGTATGGGTATTTTTGTCCAGTAATTTCAGCTGTGTATAAAGAGATCTTTTTCACATATTTAGGTAAACTTTTGTATGAGGGAACTCGTGAGCAGCCGTACTTTACCACTTTGAGTAGTTTTAGAGTAGTTTTAGCTTATATCTTTAGATTTTAATCTTGTGTTTGACTTTTATGGCTATTATCACACCTCCATCTTTGATTTCTTCCCTTATTATAAGTAGCTAGACCTATTAGCTAAGGTTTTGACCCAGTGTGGGTATTTAATGGGTCTTCAATTTTAGGGCTTATTTTTTATGGGTTAATGATATTTAGCTTGTTTCATGCTTTAACTGTTGAATTAGTGGTTGCAAACACTGATTCGTGCCTTTTTGACTAGGTCTTTTCTTGATAAAGAGGGCCCAAGTCTAGGTAAAATAGGCTAACAAGGAATTGGGGTGAATTCAAGAGATAGATAGCCCCAATTAAAGGGTTAAACCTAGAGATAGTAATACCCGACTTGAGCCAATTTCACTTGAATTATTTGAACACCCAATTAGGCTTGAGAAAGCCAATTCGGGCAAAGTCACTCAAACTACTGAGGTATAGAGTAAGTGATTATGTTTGAAGGTTATATCACGACCCCAAATACAACAAGTTTGTCCTAGATTTTAGACCCCATTAGATACTCGCCTAGGTGTAAGTCACTTCCCTAGTGCTTTTTATCATTTGAAAACTTCCTACAAAAACATTGTACTTAGATTATTTTCAGCAATCAGTAGCATTAAAAGTAGAACAAAAACAAATCCAATCATGGTTAGAAGTGCAATTAAAGACAACACACGTAGCTAGATTAGATAGAAACCCAATTCCTAACCAATATTAACTCCATGTGGATATCAATCCCGACCTTTCGGGTAAAACTGCATCGACCACTCTTCACCATTATATAGTGGTGTAGGGTTGAAGCTTATCAGCCATATCAACTTTTAGCTCCTTCACAATGTGGTTCTTCAAGTAGAACTTTGCATCGGCGAAGTGTGACTCTGCCTCAGTGAATGGCTCATCATCAACAACTATCTTCTTCTCGACTTCGCCCTTGTAGTATTTTAAACATTGATGGTAGGTAGATGGAACTACTTTATTCTCATGTATCCAAGGCCTTCCAAGGAAGACGTTGTATGAAGTCTTCGCATCGATCACATGCAGCCATGCACTTGATTGCATATCTTCAATGGTGATTCCCAGCTTGATCGTGCCTATGGCATTTTCCCCCTTGGTTGAATCCTTGGATCATCACACGACTTTCTGAGAGTTCATTCATGGGAATACCAAGTTCTTTCACAGTGCGAATTGGCAAAATATTCACTGAGGATCCTCCATCAACCAAAATTCGATTTACCCTTTCATCGCGCATATAGCCAACCAGGTACAATGGGCGGCCGGTTATGAGGAGTGTCACCAAGCAGAAGATCGTCATTCTTGAACGTGACTTTTTCCTCGCAAGCATTAACTTCTTGAGGAGTGGACTCGATAAGTTTTTCCAAAGATGGTGCCAACTGTAGGTCATCACTCTTTTCTTTCCCTTCTTCGGTATGGCAACAAGAGGCATCAATACCCCATGGGAAATCTTCGTGCGGAACCAACTTGGTAAAAACTCCCCCAAGGTCACTGGATGTCGTGGCTTTTGAGGGTGGTGAACCTCCACTTTCGCTTTCTTTACATGCTTAATTGGGTTTCGTCTCCTCGGTCTTTTCACCATTATTTTCCTAGTTAGTTGTTCCATTGATCCTTTTTGTGGGCTCCTTTTGTGGCACCTACGATGAGTCTCCAATGTCCAACCTTCATCATCATCATGGTGGTCTACTTTGACTTTGTTATTCTCCAGTAATTCTTCATCTTTGATTTCTTTTAAACTGCATAGCTCATCTAGACTGAATGAGCCAAAGGTGATAGAGACTTGGTTCGCACTTGCCTTCTCATCTTCAAGCTTGATCTTCTTTTCACGGGACAAGTCCATAACTTTGTCCTTGAAGACAAATCACTTATCCAGAGGGTGTCTTACAAGTCAGTGATATTTGTAGTAATTTGGGTCATTTGTTTTTCCCACTTTATTTGGTCGCTTCATCTCCAGAAGCTCAATAAGACTTAACTCGAGGAGTTCTTCAACAATGGCTGGCACATCAGAATCCAGAAATGGGTACTCTTTCTCTTGCATTTCTTTTAGAGTCAACTTTCCACTTGGCTTATCTTGAAAAGAAGTGGATTTCGTACTCTGCTTCTTGCTCACCTTCGTTGTGAACTTCGCAGGTGATCTGTTGACATTCATAGCTTCTTTGTTTTCATATTTGGGTACTAATTTGCTCCATTTCCTGATTTCTTGCTAGTCGTTCCCTTTGAGAGGCTTATAAACAGGCAACCTTTCATTTCCAGCGGAGGCCATGCTCAACTCCATATCATGGGCACGAGTCGCAAGTTCTTCAAATGTGCTAGGCTTGATACCTTACAAGATGTAGTGCAATACCCAATGCATACCTTGGATGCACATCTCTATGCCAGAAGCTTCACTAAGCCTGTCTTTACAGTCAAGGCTTGCATTCCTCCAACGATTAATAAAGTCGAAAACTGGTTCACTCTTCCGTTGACGAGTATTTGTGAGTTCCACCATGCTAATAGTGCGCCTTGTGCTATAAAAGTGATTGAGTAACTCTTGTTCTAGTTTATCCCAGCTATCAATAGATCCTGCCTCGAGGTCTGTATACCAATCAAAATTATTTCCTTTTAGCGAGCGGACAAACTGTTTGACGAGGTAATCTCCATAAGTCCCAGCGTTTTTGCATGTCTCAACGAAGTGCGCCACATGTTGCTTTGGACTACCTTTACCATCAAACTGTTGAAACTTCGAAGGTTGATAGCCAGCAGGCATCTTCAACATATCGATCCTTGCAGTGTACGACTTTGCATATTTAAGGGAAGACTTGGTAGCAACTTCGTACTTGTTTTTAATAATTCTTTCGTGAACTCCTTCAGTTGATCGATTGAATCATCCCTTCAGATGAGAAAGGGATAACCTTATCAGATGCAACTTGTCTTGGGGGAGAATTACTCTCTGGAACCTTTGGGAGTTTTCCAGGTGCATGGGTGAATTCTTCTTTCATCAAGATTCCCACCCTATCTGTTAGCTTGTCAATTATAGCATCTTGATTTTTCATGCACTTGGTCAAGCCAGCAATTGCTTCCGTCAAGTTTTCCAACTGCTCCTCCACATATGAAGTGTTTGTCACCATGGCTTGCATGATTGTCGTGGATGATGGAGAGTAGCATAGATTTTCACCCAGATTGATCCTCGATTGACTCACGCTACGTAGTGTAAGTGGGGAGGATCCATCACTTGAAGCATCATCATCTTCCTTCACAGCAAAAAGTTCTTGGATTCGGAGAGGTCAAGCAGAGCAAGAGTTTTCTGTTTCTTATTATATCAAAGATCCTAGCTTTGATGGAATGGGACCTTATTATTGTGTCTTATGCACTACTAAGGTGTTTCTGTTTTATATATCACGGAGAATGGGACCTTATTATAGTTTCTTTTTATTTTGGGATCACGCACAACCTCATTTTCCTCCTAAACTAATTACTGCTAGAAATGCAATCACATGACAATTAATCTGCTTTTCAAAATAAAAACAAAATGGTTTTAAGAATAATAAAAGTCTTGCCAACAAAAATCGTTGTCAAGCAGGAAAATTATAGAAAAAGTGTATTGTTTGGAAATTTGTATACAAACTCTAAAACGAAGCTACATAGAAAATGTTACGCGGCGCCTTCTTGAGATTCTTTGGAAGGGCGACGTAAGGCTAAGCAACTGATGACAGGGTGGTTGCTGTCCGCCAAATGAGGTCTCCGCCACACGGTAGACTAGATTGTCAGTGCCGTGTGGGAAAACCAATGCCAACAATTGAGAGAACAGTAATGAGATTTGAAATGATGAAAGCTGGATTGCAATAATGAAAGCTATTAAAAAATGAAGGCAACGCGGTGTCGAGGGGTAGAGACATCAGTACAGGGATTTACTTGCTAGAAAGTTTTGAATGTTTGATACCCTCTAATAATGCTTAAAAAAATAAACCAACATTACATGAGTAGACTAAACTACGCTAGAGAAACATAATGAAAGTACATGAAATAAAGCTACTCTATATTTACAGAGAAAAGGACTTAGTTTTCTACAAAGGTAGAAACAGGTCCGTTGGCAGCAACATTGTCTCAGGCATCACGATCTGCATGCGCGGCATTGTCTGGGCGCGCGGCGCTGTTGGCAGCTGCTTGCGGCTAGGAGCTAGCGAGGGAAATTGGTGGGGCGATAGAGGCACATGCGCGCTTGTCACTTGGAGCGGCCAAGACCACGGGGCCGTCCGTGACGCTAGGCGTTGGGAGGCTTGCTAGGACGCCACGGAGCGCGTCCAAGGGGTCATGGGGCATGGATGGAAAGCCGCCCATGACATTCTCCCCCACCTGAGTTGGCGACGTCCTCGGCGCCTTGCTCCCCAAATAATCTTCAATCAGGCTCTTGTAGGCTTTGAGGTTTGTTCCCCTCTCCCAAGTGTTCTCCTCTGCATCACACCCTTGCCATTTTACCAAGAACTCTTGGTGATCCTTCCTGGAGGCATGAATTACCCGGTCATCAAGAATAGCTTCAGCTCGCCTTTTCCCGGTTGAACCGGGGCCTCGAATACTGGGTACTGTGAGTTTGCTCCGTGAAGGATCCTCCGTGTCTTCCCGAAATGGTTTCAATAGGCTAACATGGAAGACAGGATGGATTTTCCACCAAGCTGGGGTATCCACCCGGTATGAAACTTTCCCAATGCGTCTTTCAATGGACAAAGGTCCAATATATTTTTGCAGCAGGCGAGGGTCGTGGACCCCTGCAAATAAGTACCGCTTTGGGATTTTGACCATCACTTTGTCTCCTACCTGATATTCAACAAAGCGACGATTCTGATCAGCATGCCTCTTCATCCGCTTTTGGGCTTTCACCAAATAGCTCTGCACTATCTCCATATTCCGCTTCCACTCTGTTGAGAAGCTAGTAGCGCGGGGAGATTTTCCCGTGTTTGGTGCATTCACGGTGTGTGGGAGTAGCGGTTGTTGCCCGGTAACAATTTCAAAAGCGCTTTTGTTTGTACTGGAGCTCTTTTGTGAATTGAAACACAGCTGGGCAACATCCAAAAGCTTCACCCAATCCTTCTGCGATCCAGTAACAAAATGGCGGAGATATTCCTCCAACATACCATTGAACCGCTCCGTCTGGCCATCGGATTGTGGATGAAAACTTGAGCTGTGACTCAATTTTGACCCGAGGCACTTAAATAGTTGGGTCCAAAAGTTGCTAGTGAAGCGTGAGTCGCGGTCACTAACAATGTCTTTGGGAAGGCCCCAATATTTGACGACCTGAGAGAAGAAGAGTCGAGCTGTATCTTCTGCTGATATATATTGAGGAGCGGCAATGAAGGTGGCATACCTAGAAAATCGTTCCACCACAACCAAGATAGTTGTGAGATCTCTAACCATGGGCAATCCGGTGATGAAATCTAGTGACACGCTTTCCCAAGGTCTCTTTGGAACAGCTAGAGGTTCCAGGAGTCCCGCTTGTGTCAAGCGGTCGGACTTGTCCTTCTGGCATACTAGACAAGTCCTCACATACTGCGCGACGTCGTCGGCCATTTGGGGCCAATAATATGCACGGCGAAGTAAGGCCATGGTGCGTTCTTCGCCGGGATGGCCGGCCCACAGAGTGTCATGACATTCCGCCAAGAGAGTTCTTCTCAGATCTCCTCCCTTTGGAACATAAAGTCGGTTCCCTTTTACCTTCAGGAAACCATCCTCCATATAGAACTGGCGAGTCTTGCCCTGTCCTACTAGATCAACCAAATATTGCGCAACGGGATCCTTTATAAGTAGATCCTGTATCTGGTCTTTAATGGTGGTGGCTACTTCGCTCCCCCTTAGGGTGGCGAGTAGGCACACCGATGTTAGGTCCGCTCTGCGACTGAGTGCATCAGCCACATGATTAGACTTCCCACTTCGATANATTTCTCGTGGGCGGCATAGCGCCGTTCTGCATCCTTCTGCTTCCGGCTCTCATATGCTACGGGATGCCCGTCTTGTAGTAAGACCCCGCCAAGAGCATAATCGGAAGCATCTGTTTGCACCTCAAATGGCTTGGCCAAATCAGGAAGGGCCAAGACAGGGCTACTAGACATAGCCGCTTTTAATGCGTTGAAGGCCTCCACTCGCCTCGGACCCCAATCCCAAGGCATGAACTTCTTGAGGAGTTCAGTTAATGGTACTGCAACGAGGGAGTAGTTCTTCACAAATCACCGATAGAAATTGCATAGGCCAAGGAATGCCCTCAGGGCGTGGATATCCTTGGGTGGCGTCCAATATGTGATGGCTTGGATCTTTTGCTGGTCCATCTTGATCCGCCTTTCCTCAATGACATGCCCGAGGAAGTCGATCTGTTTCTGAGCAAAGGAGCACTTGGATAGCTTTGCGTACAACTCATGCTCCCGCAACCGGGCTAGGACCTTCCGTAAGTGCACCAGGTGTTCTTCTAGTGTCTGGCTATAAACCACAATATCATCCAAATAGACCACCACGAATTCATCAATGTACTCTCAGAAGACCTGGTTCATCAGGGTGCAAAATGTGGCTGGAGCGTTAGTTAAGCCGAACGACATAACTAGGAAGTCGAACGACCCATATCTTGTCACACAGGTCGTCTTGTGTTCATCGCCCTCCGCAATCTGAACTTGCCAATACCCTGTCTTCAGGTCATTTTTTTTTAACACCGTAGCGCTCCCCAATCTGTCGAACAAGTCTTCCATGAGTGGAATAGGGTACTTGTTCTTCACAGTAATTTTTTTCAATGCCTTATAATCCACACAGAGGCGTAGACTACCATCATGTTTCTTCTGGAAAAGCACAGGGGACCCATATGGGGACTTGGAGGGTACAATGATCCCTGTGTCTAGCATTTCCGTCAATTGTCTCCGAAGCTCGGTGAGTTCGGGTTGTGACATTCTGTAAGGTGCCCGAGCAGGTGGCTTCGCACCCGGCACCAACTCAATCTCATGGTCCACAGTGCGCCTAGGCGGAAGTCGCTTCGGCATTTCCTGTGGCGTGACATCTTCAAATTCCAGTAGTAGCTCCTTTACGGGCATAGGAAGTGGACCCGACGAGCGTTCTACCTCTTCAATGCATAGGGTAGCCAAAAATGTAGGTTCATGTCTCTTGACTCCCTTTTTCAA
>ML268805.1:43431-59138 GCA_005239495.1 Nicotiana undulata
TTTCCCATAACTAACCTAAGACGCTCCACCTGAGTTGAAGCCAGGTAGTTGTGAGTATCACCTGTATCTATCATCGCCCGAATGGGTTTGCCGTTTACCCTCAGTTCAACGAACATCAAGGTCCTCTCTTGCTTGGGAGGAGTCCTTTTATTCGTCTTCTTGGCCCCCTTCTTGGTGACTGGGCGGGGATCCTTGTTCTTGCGTATACCAGCACTGGTTCCCGCTAATACTTGAGAAACAGAACCCACAATGACGTTGAACGCACCGACTGCTTCGGCTTGTTCATCCTCATCTGTTTCATCATCAGTCCCATCATCATAAGCTTGATGGGCATTCATCTGTGCATGTGGGCACTCATTATTCCAATGAGGCCCGCCGCAATGACGACACCCTGAAGGTGGCTTTCTTCCCCGGTCATTGTTGTTTGATGCAGCACTGTTGCTGCATGAGGAGGGAGCCTTAGCTTTGCCTGCACTCCGATCTCCCCCACTTCTTCTAGGGACACCATTGGTAGGTTGGCCTCCTTTGTAACCCGCTCGGACAGGCGGCTGCGGCCTATCCTTCCGAGTTTCCATCTGGTAGTCCCCGAGGCATTCCGCTGCTTGGATTTCCTTAGGAAGGGTGTCCACCCTTTGTCTTTGTAGCTCCATGCGGGCATAAGGTTTCAACCCTTCCAGGAAAGTGAAGAGCTTGTCCTTGTCCCCATGTCGCGAATGTTCAGCATCAGTGCAGAGAATTCTCGCACGTAGTCCCGCACTGATTTGGTCTGGCGGAGCTCCCGTAGTTTCCATCTTGCATTGTGCTCAACATTTTCAGGAAATAACTGTAGGCGTATGCCAGCCTTCAGCTCCGCCCATGTCTCAAGAGCATCTTCACCGGCCTGGATGGCTTCGTACTTCACTCGCCACCAGAGCTTAGCATCGCCCTGAAGATACATGGCAGCAGTGGCTACCTTCTTGGCTTTTTCTAGGCCTCCCACGGCATCGAAATACTGTTCGATGTCGAAAATGAAATTTTCCACTTCTTTGGCATTCCTAGCCCCAGTGTATGGCTTTGGCTCAGGAATTTTAAGTTTCTGTGCCAAGGGAGCGGGGTTCACAGCGCCCCCGATTTGATTTCCACTGCCTCAAAGCAAGCCTTGTAGAGCAGCATTGACAATGTTGAGCTGGTTTGTCAAGTTGTCGATAGTTTGCTGCATGGCAGTCATCTTGTCTATGTCTTGTGCCCTGTGGGCTAAATTCTCGGCGCGCTCCTGTTGGAGGCCCTCGAATTTATCAAAAATTTCGGCTGCCTCAGTAGCTGCCGTTTGCCGGTCTCCCTCAGAGTCGCGGCTNTATGGTCAGAAATGGTGGTGATGTCAGTACGTTCCCTCGTCCGATGTCGAGCCTAGGCTCTGATACCAACTGTTACGTAGCGCCTTCTTGAGATTCTTTGGAAGGGCGACGTAAGGCTAAGCAACCGATGTCAGGGTGGTTGTTGTCCGCCAAATGAGGTCCCCGCCACACGCTAGACTAGATTGTCAGTGCCGTGTGGGAAAACCAATGCCAACAATTGAGAGAACAGTAATAATGTTTGANATACCCCTTAATAATGCTTAAAAAAAATAAACCAACATTACATGAGTAGACTAAACTACGCTAGAGAAACATAATGAAAGTACATGAAATAAAGCTACTCTATATTTACAGAGAAAAGGACTTAGTTTTCTACAAAGGTAGAAACAGGTCCGTTGGCAGCAACTTTGTCTTAGGCATCACGATCTGCGCAGACCTTTCAGATCAAAGTCTAAAATATTTTTTTTTAGCAAATTGCAATTTTATGAAAAAATATTAGACCAATCTAAAATTTTATTAACTATTCAGATTATAATCTAATATTTCACCTGTAAGGTTAAGCAAATTAAAAATAATATGGGCAACACTTTTTTAAAAGCTAGTTTTATGGTACGCGCTTTGCGCGTGTACCTATGTTAGTGAGTATACAACTTTTTAACTTTTTAAATAAATCGTATAAATATTATTAAATAATATATTTGTATTAAAAAATATATAAGTTCTTACAAATTATGAATACTTATCATATTTAGCTAGCTCAATAAATGAAGTAGTATGACTTATTGTGATTGTATTTCCGCAATTATCGAAGTTATCTGCATTCTTTAATTCTCTCTCTCTCATCAAACTCTCTTTCTCTTCTATATATTTGTTTTTGTCGTAGAGTGTCGTAAAAATGTTATACAATCAAACATCTCTATAACAACCTCGTTTGTTACAGATATTTTTGGATATTTTAACGAATTGCTGTTATAGAAAACATATATAATAACATAACATGAAACTTGATTTCGGAAAAACTTAGTTTTTATAATGAAGTGTTGTTATATAAGGATGTTATAGAAAGATCTAACAGTACTTAAAAAGTCAATGAAAAGTAAATATTATTTGATTACAAAATTAAAAGAATTCAAATATAATATCGAACATATTAAATTCATGTTATGACAAAAAAGCATGGCCATGTTACATTATTAAAATAAGAAGATAAAATCTCGATTGTGTTTTAAATCCTAAATATCTGAACTTCCAACATATTTTAAAATAAAAAAGGATTCAAACGGTAAAAGTTGATGAATGTTTCACTTGAATATTTATATTTAGTTATTACAAACTACTTTTGTTTTCATTCACAAAGTGGGGATTAGGCAAAATAGGAACTGATACGGGGAAGACACTCGTGAATGCTTTTGGACTTACGTGTGGGCTCCTATTTTGCGAAGCTTAAACTTCAAGCGCTCGACATATGCTTGGTATGTGTATGACGCCTTGCATACGGGCTCATCCCACAATTCGTGTGCTCCTTTGTGTAATTAGCTTTGTAGATCACAAAAAATTTATTAACACTTTTTTGATTTGGCAAAAGCTCTCTTAATTAATTGTATTTCAGAAATTAAAAATATTAATATTTATGAAAGTGAATTTGAAAGAACCTCTCGTCCAAAAATAAATTGGTGTTATAATTTTTGTTAGGTCAATATTATAGAATTCTTTATAATTTTTTCTTCAAATCTTGATTTTTATTTTATTTCATTTGAAAATAATTTTATCATATTTGTAGGTGATGAAATTTATTACTTAATATTTAGTGTTTGATGAATAACAACTTATAAGTATTTATATCCATTCATTTCTTTTAGTAATGATCAGAGTATTGAATTATGGTTTAATTTATTAATAACTTATTGGAAGCATATAATGCTAAATTGTATATTACGTAGCTGTGAACTATTCCTTGAAAGTTATATTTATAAATATTTTATTAACCTGAAGAGGGACTTTCTTTTTGTAATTAAGTTGTAAATATTATTAACATGAAAAGGGATTTTTTTTTGTAATTAAATAATTTTATTAATCACGTTTGTTTTATGTAATAAAAGGGACTCTTAAATCTAAAAGAGGTGCAAAGTGTTTCGAAACTTTCCAAATGTGAATTTGCAATGTTTCAGTTTTTTTTTTTTTTTTTTTCTATTTTCCTCTTTTTTAATTTTCGTTTTCTTTTAGCCTATGTGGCTTAGAAGTCTTATTAATGTGAACGTGCAATATTTTTCCTTAAGCTTTTAAACTTAAAACCCGTATTATAATGTGTCATTAATTTTTACTTAAAAAATATGGTATATCACATATTCCAAGTAAGGAAAATTTTAATATAGAAAATTTAGTTGATTTAGAAATCCTAAATATTAGAAAATAACTAAAAGTTCTAAATATTAGAAAAATAATTATATAACTATTGTCCTAAATATTAGAGAAATAATTAAATGACTATTTTGTGCAATGTAAAATAAAATTTTAAAGGGTAAAAAAGGTGAACGACATTCCACTAAGGGGCTTCGTGCTTTTAATATAGTATAGATATAGATGGACAAAGTCTAAATGGTGATGTAGACATGTAATTTTTTAAACCTTCCCGAGATTTTACACATTTTTAGCATTTAAATATTTAGTTTAGATCTAATATCGCTATTTTAACTAGTTTTGACTCTTACTTTATTTTATCACAAAAACGAAAATTACAAAAATAGTTTCACTAATGTTTTGTAGTCGTACTATTTTACTAGGATTTATTTTTATATAATCTTGAAAAAATACCAAAATAGTTTCGCAATATAATATTATTTATTTTAATTAATTAGGATTAGTTTTATATTTTATATTATAATTTTATAGGGAAATTCTCAGTTATGTCTATTTATAAGTAGCTCATTACAAAAATTGGTCAATTGATAAAATATTACTAATATTAGCCAATTAGCTATTTGTAGCAAAAAAAGTTCAAAAATTTGCTTTGTTTTAAGTGGCTGCTATTAGAAAGATTGGGTACAACTTAAGGAGCTTGAATCTCAGTTTTGGGATGATTTGGTGAAGTTTTGAGCTGGTTTGAATTGAAAATTCGAAGTAAAACTGAACATGACAAAAAAAATATGTGTATCATTTGTGTATCACATATGTATCATATTTGTATCAATTGTGTATCACGTGTATATCCACGTATACCTGTGTGTGAGATACATGCGTGATACATGTGTCGCGGAAATTTTTTTGAACTTGATTTAACTACGAATTTTGATACAAAACCAATCCAAATCACCTCCAATCTTCCTCAAAATTTGTATATTGACTTATCTATATATTTTCAATGAATTTCAACTATACCCATCGAAAAAGTTTCTTTTTTGTTTAGATTTTTGGAATGGTGTATATTTTTTTTGTATTTCATCACCTTATTTGTTACGTCATCCATGAAATTTCTTTTTCGTCTTGTATCTAGTGTTGCTAATCACGCTTTAAAATATGTAAGGTGATTTTTGCATGTGATTCTTTGAGAGAAAGAACCCTATTTATTTGGTTTTTCAATTTTTGTTGGCTAGTTTTGGTAAGTCTATGACTATTGGCTAGAGATTGGTTAGTTGAGATTTATTTGGGACATTTGTGTAAGTTTTCCAAATTTATATCATTTTTAGAAGAAAGAGTATGAAATTTGAGGCTAGTTTTATTTGGTCTTAATTCAAGAGGTCCAAAGAGATACCCAATTTTAAAGCCCAATACCCTTAGACCCATAGATTTTTTTTCAAAAATAACAAAACCCGTAAAAAATTTGATCGCCCCCATTTAACTTATAACCATATTTTTAAAATTATTTAACCTATACCCATATTTTTACAATTTCAGCCGCCTCCTTCATAATGCCTATGCAAAACTTCAGCTTATTTAGTTCTGTTGAAGTTTTTGAAATGCAAAACTTTAGTTTATTTAGTTCTGTAAGCTTATTTAATGCTAAAATTTTCAAAAATAAAGTAAATAATTTCAGCATCTTGTGGTGAAATTTTGAAAAAAAAACTAATAAATTAAATAACTTCAGCATTTAAAAAAAAAAATGACAATATACAAACTTCGAAGTTTTACAAATGACTTCTGAGTTCTGCTGCTCAAGATTTTGAAAAAGCCTAAAATGTTAAGTTTGTGGATTGCTTTGCTAAACGGCATCACCCCTACACCACCAAACCGCCGGCCGACTCCAACTCCACCCCTTCTTCAAAAACCAGCAGCGACAACTCCCTCCTGTAAAAAAAAAAGAAAAAAAAAATTCCATCGCCCGCCTCACTGCCACCCCAGAACCAGCCGACTCCCTCTCTCTCCCTGCCCCCCGTCGCCGCCGCTGGAGGTGGTGACCGGCCTGGCGGTACCCACCAACGCCCCTATCACTCACATATAAACACACACACTCACATACACGAACAGGGAGGGGAACGGACGGAAACGAGATAGAGAGTTGTCCAACCTTATATATCCAAGGCGGAGCTGGAAAATCGTAGTCCGTTCGAGGTTTTCGGAGTCGAGGTTCGCGGTTCCGTTGCTTAGCATTGTCAAACTGTCAAATTTCAGATCTGTTCGAGGTTTATTTCCTCATTTCTTTTACTATTTTGGTTTAATTTCATGCTTCCGATATTCTCGTTTACTTTGCCATGGTCTGTTTGTTGATTTCTTTTGGGACCAATATTTCATTTCTCAGTTCCTGATGTTTTAGTAGTATTTGCTTACCTTTGTTTTCTTGTTATTTTGATTGTTGTTTGTGTTTTCCTTTTTGTTTAATGTGCTTCATTAGAGATAAATGCTCAAAGTTTTCAGAATTAAAATTAGACGACAAGAGAATCAAATTGAATAAGTCCAGTGAATAGAGTCTGTGCAACATAGATTTACGGCATAGAAGTTCGAGTCTGACGTGCTGATCGGTTTCTTCACTTCGAAAGTGCGACAATTATTTTTATATATAATTACTGTGACAGATTAGAGGATGGATGCAACGTGCATCTAGTACCACTCCTTTTTGTTATCCTTCTTTTTCATGGGAATTATTTTGCATTTGACGTCATGACGAGGTCACCTGTTACGACTTTTCCCATTTGCGCATTTCAGTTATTTACAACTTATAAATTTGTAGGTTGTGTGTGATAAACCTTTTGATATTTAAACTTTTAGGACTGTAGTTGAATGTTTTGTTGCTAAGTTACATGATGATGTTCTTATTGATTTGAACCAACCATTTTATTTAACAAATAATTAGCCACAAGTATGTTTACATAAGATATGTTTTCAAATGAGTAATTCTTATTATTAAGTTATTGCTGTATGAAACTGCAAATATGTCATCCTTATTTACTTTACCGATGCAACCATCCGGACAGAGATCTTGTCACTGGTCTTGTTGTATGTTCTTGGTGGTCTCCTTTTCTAACTGAAGTGATATTGAATTTATAGTTGCTTATCTTCTTGCACCAGCTTAATCAAGAAGTTTTCTTCTTGTAGGCAATAAAGACAAGTCAACTTTAACATGGACCTCAAACCATTCAAACTAGACATTGATGAGCTTATAAATGAGTTTGCGAAGGTACTAGTATGCCTGTTTTTTGCCTTCAATTTAAGCGTATTATAGATACTTATCTCTGTTTATCTTGCACTTTTCATAATTCTTCTTACTAGTAATATGGTGATTTGTAGGTTGGATCTCCTAATTTTGCAGAAATGAAGAGAGTGTGGGTTTCTAAAAAGTTCTCCTATATTTTCGAGGCGAGTCCCTCTAAAGATCAGGCATGCTTTATGCAATCACTTTATGCCTACTGTAGTGGTATGTCTAATCTTGTCTATTTTACTTTTTGTTAGTTTTCCTAATATAACATATTTTAGCTTCATCCGGAGAGAATGATTCTGATTATTGTGGCGCACACACACACACTCTCTCTCTCTCTTATATATAAAAAAACATCTACCCTCTAATGTGAAATTTAACCATCGTGAGGTGCATGGAACTATAGGAATACTGAGAATGTTACTTATCAAAAAAAGAAAAGAAAAGAAAATGCTGAAAAATGTTATAGCACTGAAGTAGCAGTAGATTTGTAATATCTGTCTTTTACTCAACAGAACTGAAGTCAATCTTGTGTTCAAGTGAACACCATTTTGCTTATTTATTTACGCGGTTACAAGTTACAAAGTACAAATATAAATGACCGTGGATTTATTTGATTGCTAGTTATGATGCATTCCATGTGTTATTATAACCATATTTTACTTGCTTATCAGTCAATGAGTAGCAATGTGAAGGGAAACAAACTAAGAGAAACACAGAGTCTTTAAAGATTTTTCCAAATCACAATTTCTAATAGAAGCATAGAAATTCTGAGAGATTCTTGCAAATGAACTCAGACATTTCACTTTGTTCTAATATTCTTTCCCTCATCATCTTATGCTCTGTTAAATGCCGATAATATTAGCACAGTAAAAGGTGTAAGTATCATGGCTCTGACACCAAAAAAGAAAAAAAAAATGCCTTACGAAGTGATTTTCGTATTTGGAGAGATATCACTAAAGTAGTGAATGTGAGTGCATCCTTAAATTCTTTTTCTGATGTTTAAATTTCGATGAGAGAGCTGTCATACTAGTGTAAGATTTTCACTTTTCGCTGTTGCTGATATTTTCCTGCTTTGGATTAACCGAATTGAATTCATTGCAGGTTACATGATGTCTACTCATTCTCTTTTGAGTAGACTGGGTGGGCTTTATTCCCTGTACTGCCTTTATGAGACGCAGCCATTCAAGCCTCCTTTCAAGATTTATATATCTCTAGGTATATATATACAACCTTTTTAATGCTTCTTGTGTGATGATTCTCTCTCGATGGTGCAGTTTTGGTCTTATGAGATGAGACAATTAAACATTACAATCGAATCTTAACAAAAAACATTAGATTCAAACCTGAATCAGTCACTTCACTGATTGAGTTGCAAATTTCTTTCTTTGTGGTGGCGCTGTCTGGAGCATATATCATCATGGATACTTTCTAGATTTCTGTTTCAAAATATGTTACTGGAACTATAACACAAGATTAATGATGTATATCAGATGAATTATGAAGTAACATGTATATGTAAATCAAATGAATAGCTCTTGTGAGGATGTTAATTCATAGTTTACTCATACTTTAAGTAGGTTGCGTTAGTTCTTTGAAGAGTTCTCCAAACATGTAATTGGACTATCAAGCATCTATATTTTTGCAGGTTATGTGAATGGAATTGGACCACTATTAGGCGTCCACCGTTGTTGCGTCGACTGATGTTAAACCTTTTCTTGGTTTAGCTTTGAGGACATTAACCTGTATAATTGAAACCACAGGTGGGTCAACACTCCATTCAGTTTTCTTATCAAATCATAATAATAGATGAAGCACAAGAAGTCAAGGAATTCTTGAATAATTGGTGAAAGGTTAAAATCTAGGTGAGGAATACGTCGATGCTACTAAGATACCAATCACAATACCAGCTCGTACTATCATTTTGCTAAAAAGTTCTTAAATGGCAGTTTTAATTTCATTTGAAGAACAGGTTGTGTTTCATTTGTCCAAAATCAACAAGACTTCCAATTAAATCTTCCTTTGATGCCAAATGATCTCCTTCTCTCTATCATTTCTCAAACTACCTTTTGACAATACTAAATCCAGGGGAAGTCATTGCGTCCTCATTTTCACTTTCAGAAATAACCCATTGAACAGTATATGTTTTCAACTATAATTTGAAAGTTCAATATATGTTCCTTGGTACTTGTAGAACTGGTTCGCCATAATTTATTGTTCCTGATATGTAGCATAGCATCACCCTTGTTTAAATGAAGTATGACATTCTATTCATATTCCTTTAGATGTAGATCTTTGAGGATATACAAATTTGTATGTCTGTGGGTGTGTAGCTGATGTAATTCTTCTAATCTAGCAGTGCCAATCAGAGAAGAATGTCCCTCTGGAAGACCTTCTTGTGTTATTTGGGGATTCCTTAAATTAATATTTGGACTTTGAAACTCTTACTTTGGCTAGTGTTTAATTGCCAGTTTAATTTACTGTGCAACTGTCTTTTGATGCTTTGTAGTTTGACCATAATTCTTTTTATTCCATTTGGCAGGAGACCTGAAGAATCTTCGGAACATTGTCGCAGAGGCAAAGGCTAAAGATGTTAAAGTAGTCCCTGCTTTAGTCAATCGTATGTTAGACAGGAACATGTTTCTTTTTGGGTCTGTGGATGTGAATGAAGGCTCTGTAGCTGAGAGATTAGATGAACTGACGGAAATACAAAATGCAAGTATCCGTATAGCATCCAAAAAGTATGTTGCTGATACTTTTCTGGCAACCGTTTGTTATATTTCACAGCCTTCTCTATACATTCGCTCACCTTGTTTCCTTGAATGATGTAGGTTATTTGCAAATACCCGGATCGAGCACTTCACCCACATGGATATGGTATGTTTGTAAGACGCTGTTTTTTATATTCAACGAGAAGGACTCTATCAATTTCCCATTCTAGAATATGCTTCCAGCTGTGTGCTTTTGCCTACAGTGTCATATGGATTGATGTGGCTAAATATGGATTTGTTGAACTCAGCCACCATTTTGATGGAAGTTTTGAGTAGACCTGTACTTCACTGATTTTGCAAGAAGATTATTAGGTGCAACATCATCAAAAATAAAAATTATAAGTAGGATTTTAGTAATTTTGGACCAATTGACTGTGTAAAACTTCTTTCATTAAATTGGTTGGATTTTTTCCATCCTTGATACTGTTTGCTGGAATACGAAATTGTTTCTGTTTTTGTGTGGGTCTGTGTTTGTATTTATGTAATTTAGCAAGTATTTTCAGAATAGCAAAAGATAGTTCTTTTATGATTCTTTTTTCTTGGAGTGGACGCTTAGTTTTTACCTTAGCGGTGTGATAGTTAAAAGGGCAAGTGAAATAAAGTACTTCAAAAGGAATGGACTAATCTCGAGTTGCCTGATTGTGAGAGGAAAACAACAATTAAAGGATTTTTTTTAAAACATTAAGTAGCGGGAAAAATCAGATATCTTGTTAGAAGATCATTTGACCATATGATGCATTCTTTGCGTTGATCAGGAGTTTTCTGATTGGAAACCGCCTCTCTACCTGCATTTAGGTAGGGGTAAGGTCTGCGTACAGACTACCCTCCCCAGACCCCACATGTTGGGATCAAACTAGGTTTGTCGTTGTCAGTGTTTTAAAAAGCGACGAAGCGATCGCTTTAAGCGCAAAGCGATGCCTTGTCGCTGCCTGAGGCGAGGCGACCACACGAAGTGCTCGCTTCAGTAGAAGAAGCGCGAAGCGATCGTGAAGCGAGAAGCGACAAAGCGCTCGCTTTTGTGGTGGAGGGGGTCAGTTTTAAGAAAAAGTTTGGGTCAGTTTTAAAAAAAAAACAAAGTTTGGGTATGTTTTTTTATTATACAAAACAGACCCCTAACCTAAGTAAAGACCATTTCTCTCAAAATCAATTACTGCTAAGGTTCAAGACTTCAATAGAGAACTCCAGGTAGTTTTTCTTCTTTTTTTTTCTTCTTCTTCTCCTTTTTTCCTACTTATTTAGTATTGTAGCCTTTATTAATTAATTTGTATGTGTATCTCACTTTATAAAGTTAATTATTGTGTGTGTGTGTATATATATATATATATATGTATATTTATATATATATGTATATTTATATATATTATATTTCAGTTTATTTGATTAGTATTTTAGCCTTTATTAATTAATATTTATGTGTATTTCGGTTTGTAAAGTTAATCATATATATATATATATTATTTTCAGTTTATTTGATTAGTATTTTAGCCTTTATTTATTAATTTTTATGTGTATTTCAGTTTATAAAGTTAATTTTTATGTGATTTTGCTTGTCCTATGGTTTATGGAGGAATTGTGGTAGTGGTACCTACTTTTAAGTTTTTAAATTGAACTTTTTGATTATTTATATTGTGTCTTTGCAAGGTTTACATTATGTTTTTTAAGAATTGCGCTTCACTTCAATGAAGCGTGCGCTTCGCTTTTGAAGCGAGGCGAGCACCTGTCGCTTTTTTGCGCTTCTCGCTCTCAAAAACACTGGTTGTTGTTGTTGGTCAGGAGTTTTCTGAATGTTGGAGTTGATCAGTATAAGCAAATTAGCTTGTTACTTGTCACCAAAAAGTAGACGAGTTAGCTTTTTGGGAGGCTGCTTTAGTGATGCAATTCCTTTCATTAGGCATCTTCTCACTTAACCTGCTATTGCATGTCTCTATCTTTGACTTCAGAGTGCTGAATTCGTATTCCCATTTATTCCAGGGCATGGAGCTTGAGGTGGATTTGCTCAAGCAAAAGTCAGCAGAATATGCAAGGGCCAAGGAACTAGCTGTTAGAGGTAACCTCAATGAGCTTCTTAAGCTTTTAACGGAAAACATATATTGGTCATTTTCTATTTTTTGTCAGCACTATTGATGTGTTAAGTAAGGCAAATTTAGAAGTATTCCGTTGCTAAAGTCAATATCCTATGTCAAGTAATAAATAAAAAGATTTATGGTCTAAATTGTATATTCGGTACATACTGAAGTTATTGTGAATATGTTGACGCGGTGAAGCTACCAATTAGTTCACAAACTATTGCATTCCGTTTGTTCAGAATGTATATAGGAAGTTGCAAATGAGTTTAGTTCCCAAGATTCTCAGGCAATTAGGCACGCACTAAATCCCATAAGGCTCTCTTGCATCCGAGATTTTAACTTTCCTTTTGAAGTCGAGGAGGACATCTTTTCACTTGCTTTTTCTTTTTTCTTGAAGCGGCTAGAGACATGGTGGATGTAGAAAATATAAAGCACATAACAGAGAACCAGACATTGATAGGCGATGTAGTTGAGAAGACTGCTGAGGACTGGAAAGCTCATAAGGAATTATTCTATCAACAAACAGGTATCGGTTATCAGCCTGTCAAAGACTCGCCTGACATTGTAAAGGAAGACCAGGAAAAGTTCTCCCAACAAGAAGTGGCTGAAGAGCAGGATGGCAATGAAGACTTCAGTAAGGAACTAGAAGCAGTGCTATTGTCTGAGCAAAACGAATGTGACTTTGAAGAATAAGGAGAGAACTTGTATAAAAAGCTTGTGTTTAGAAACTGGACAATATTTTTAGGTTTGACACTAAGCTATAAGTAATGCTTGTAAATGATTTTTGCAGCTACATGGAAGAGCTTGCAGCTTCTAGCGGACTGTCCTGTATATTGAACATTTTCCAGAACTGAGACAGGCACATGAAATTTTTGTTCCTTTTTTCCTGGTTCACTATTTCAGTTTTCGCACTTCAGCTTGATCCAGAAAACCAAGAAAATCGAGACCCTTTCTTTGCTCGCGAGCACACACCAGCGGGCATATATTCTTTGCTCGCGAGCAGGAAGCACACCAGCGGGCATATTTTCTTTGCTCGCGAGCAGGAAGCACACCAGCGGGAATATTTTCTTTGCTCGCGAGCAGGAAGCACACCAGTGGGCATATGTTGCGCGATTCTACTGTGTTTTTTGTGCTATGGTAGGAACATTTTTGGATATGAAGACTGTTAAGGACATATGCAAAGAGAAAAAGATGGCTTCTTCTTGAAAGCAAATGAAGTTCAAAAAACTTGCACGTCTTGGGTTATGATAAAAAAGTCTAAAGAAGAGTTAAGCTAAATAGCAGCCACTCAATTACAAACTAAGGTGAATGTATAATCTATATATGTGTATACATGATTATTGTTACAGGGCGCCATTATGAGATTCTTTGGAAGGGCGACGTAAGGCTAAGCAACCGATGTCAGGGTGGTTGTTGTCCGCCATGTGAGGTCCCCGCCACACGCTAGACGAGATTGTCAGTGCCGTGTGGGAAAATCAATGCCAACAATTTGAGAGAACAGTAATGAGAATTGAATAAAAGCTTGATTGCAATAATGAAAGCTATTACAAAAGAAGGCAACGCGGTGTCAAGGGGTAGAGACATCAGTACAGAGAATTGCTTGCTAGAAAGTTTTGAATGTTTGATACCCCCTAATAATGCTTAAAAAAAAAAACCAAAGTTACATGAGTAGACCAAACTAAGCTAGAGAAACATAATGAAAGTACATGGAATAAAACTACTATATATTTACAAGGAAAATGACTTAGTTTTCTACAAAGGTAGAAACAGGTCCGTTGGAAACAACTTTGTCTCAGGCATCACGATCTGCACACGCGGCATTGTCTGCGCGTGGCGCTGTTGGCAGCTGCTTGCGGCTGGGCGCTAGCGAGGGAAATCGGTGGGGTGACAGGGGCACATGCGCGCTTGTCACTTGGTGCGACCAAGACCACGGGGCCGTCCGTGGCGCTAAGCGTTTGGAGGCTTGCTAGGACGCCACGGGGCGCGTCCAAGGGGTCATGGGGCATGGCTGGAAAGCCGCCCATGACATTCTCCCCCACCTGAGTTGGCGATGTCGTCGGCGCCTTACTTTCCAAATAATCTTCAATCAGGCTCTTGTAGGCTTTGAGGTTTGTTCCCCTCTCCCAAGTGTTCTCCTCTGCATCACACCCTTGCCATTTTACCAAGAACTCTTGGTGATCCTTCCTGGAGGCATGAATTACCCGGTCATCAAGAATAGCTTCAGCCCGCCTTTTCCCGATTGAACCGGGGCCTCGAATACTAGGTATTGTGAGTTGGCTCCGTGAAGGATCCTCCGTGTCTTCCCGAAAAGGTTTCAATAGACTGACATGGAAGACGGGACGGATTTTCCACCAAGCTGGGGTATCCACCCGGCATGCAACTTTCCCAATGCACCTTTCAATGGATAAATGTCCAATATATTTTTGTAACATGCGAGGGTTATGGACCCCTGCAAATAAGTACCTCTTTGGGATTTTGACCATCACTTTGTCTCCTACTTGGTATTCAACAAAGCGATGATTCTGATCAGCATGTCTCTTCATTCGTTTTTGGGCTTTAACCAGATAGCTCCGCACTATCTCCATATTCCGCTTCCATTTTGTTGAGAAGCTAGTAGCACAAGGAGATTTTCCCATGTTTGGTGCATTCACGGTGTGTGGGAGTAGCGGTTGTTGCCCGGTAACAATTTCAAAAGCGCTTTTGTTTGTACTGGAGCTCTTTTGTGAATTGAAAACCAGTTGGGCAACATCCAGAAGCTTCACTCAATTCTTCTGCGATCCGGTAACAAAATGGCGGAGATATTCCTCCAACATACCATTGAACCGCTCCGTCTGGCCATCGGATTGTGGATGAAAACTTGAGCTGTGACTCAATTTTGACCCGAGGCACTTAAATAGTTGGGTCCAAAAGTTGCTAGTGAAGCGTGAATCGCGATCACTAACAATGTCTTTGGGCAGGCCCCAATATTTGACGACATGAGAGAAGAAGAGTCGAGTTGTATCTTCTGCTGATATATATTGAGATGCTGCAATGAAGGTGGCATACTTTGAAAACCGATCCACCACAACCAAGATAGTTGTGAGATCTCCAACCTTGGGCAATCCGGTGATGAAATCCAGAGACATGCTTTCCCAAGGTCTCTTTGGAATAGCTAAAGGTTCCAGGAGTCCCGCTTGTGTCAAGCGGTCGGACTTGTCCTTCTGGCATACTAGAAAAGTCCTCACATACTGCGCGACATCGTCGGCCATTTGGGGCCAATAATATGCACGGCGAAGTAAGGCCATGGTGCGTTCTTCGCCGGGATGGCCGGCCCACAGAGTGTCATGACATTCCGCCAAGAGAGTTCTTCTCAGATCTCCTCCCTTTGGAACATAAAGTCGGTTCCCTTTTACCTTCAGGAAACCATCCTCCATATAGAACTGGCGAGTCTTGCCCTGTCCTACTAGATCAACCAAATACTGCGCAACGGGATCCTTTATGAGTAGATCCTGTATCTGGTCTTTAATGGTGGTGGCTACTTCGCTCCCCCTTAGGGTGGCGAGTAGGCACACCGATGCTAGGTCTGCTCTGCGACTGAGCGCATCAGCCACATTATTAGACTTCCCACTTCGGTACTCCAGGTTGAAGTTAAATTCCGCTAGGAGTTCCTGCCATCGGGCCTGTCGGCCATTCAGCTTCGGCTGGGTCATGAAATGACTAACAACTGTGTTGTTTGTCTTGATCACAAACGGTGATCCAAGCAGATAATGCCTCCAAAGGCTTAAGCAATGAACGACAACCAATAATTCTTTCTCGTGGGCAGCATAGCGCCGTTCTGCATCCTTCAGCTTCGGCTCTCATATGCTACGGGATGCCCGTCTTGTAGTAAGACCCCGCCAAGAGCATAGTCGGAAGCATCTGTTTGCACCTC
>ML268806.1:5382-18234 GCA_005239495.1 Nicotiana undulata
CCCCGTCTAAGGAACAAACAACTGCAACCTCCAACACCCAATCCACCTGCCTTGGCCCCATGCACACTACTTCCACCACCATCCATGTTCTAACTAGCTCCCATGCCGCTAGGGAACAACACCATCACACCATACGAAACTCCACTACACTCCCACAACTACTACCCATTGTAGGGAAACCAAATAACATAATCATCAATCCTGCCTCCCATGAACAACTGGAATGGACAAAACCTAACCCACCTAAATTCAAATCTTCCTTCCGAAGTTCAGCCATACACAATGAATTATACAGAGATGCTTCAAGCATACCCGTCACTAGTCTACAATCACACAGTCCGGGAGGAGGATCTACTAACACTGGGCAACATGATGATATAATAATCCAATAACACACAACCACAGAACTTCAACTTTCACTCATTCCCACTAAGCACCTTTGCAAACTTGTTTCTCAATCAAGTCCTACAAGTACTCCATACAACCATCACACCAACGCAAATGGAGAACTTTTCAATGGAGAAAATAGTGTCAGAGATGGAAATAACTACTAAATGGTTCCATTCAACAACAAAAAATTCCCCTCCCCCGCAGGTCCTGGAACTGGTGGAAAACCCTCAAAACATTCAAGATTAGGTGATGGAGCCAATCTTCCAGGCAGAGGAATGCTTAACACTAACATTTCTCTAAAATGCAGAAGAACGAATCCTGATTAAAACATCTCGAAACATATGCTAGGTATCACTCGACATAAGTCTGTATATTGGTCAGAATATGACCACATATTGTTCTGGAGTAGTCACTGGTCGAGCGCGGATGTTCATTGAGACTTCGTTGACTTTCTAGGTGCCTTCCACAAAAATCTTTTTTTTTAGATTTTTTGTGAGAGTAAGAGTCAGAGAGGTCATCAGCTGATAAGATTTTGTGACTATCTCGTAGGTGTTTGGTGGTGGGGTTTCGGAATGAGGAGTTGGTTGGTGGTATGTATGGGACAATGGCCATGGTTGGATCATGGGATCGTCTATGTTTTCGGGCAACATGGTGTCTTCGTATGGCGGTGGACTTTGAATTAATAAGTTCAAGGAGTTGGCTAGTTAGTGTGAGACTATCTGGGGGGAAGGGGTGTGTGAGTGCAAGGTCCTTTGTAGATTTGTAGATTTCGGATGTATAATATAATGGTTTTTACTAATTTGTGGTGTTTCTATGTGTAGGAATCATTAGGATGCGATTTGGGACGACAATGTGCGAATTGGAGCGAAAATGAGAAGAAAGGGCAAAATGGCCCAGTTGAGCGCCATAGGTAGCGTGAGGCGCTACCTGTGGTGCATAAAATAGTGTGTGAAGATGTTGAGCACCAGGGTCAGCGCCCATGCTGCCCTGGATGCTCAAGATGTAAATGTGTCTTATTTCGATCGGGACTTAGTTATTTCGACCCAAAGACGCCCCAAATCATATAAATCTAACCTAAACCTATTTGTGGGAGGGGGTGACATGACTTTGAGAGGGAAATAAAAGTACGAAATACTCGGAAGCACAAATTTGGTCAATGCTTCCATCTTCTTGTAGTATTCATTGGTTTTATGGTTGAAAACATTATTTTGATGATTGTATGAATATGAGTGGCTAAGAATTCTATTGTTCAGGGGTCATGGGTGATACATGAATGTTGGCATTTGAAGTTTAAATTAACGAGTTTGATTTTATCGTATTGGGTTGTTTATTTAATTATGTTCTCAATTATTTTGTTGAGTAGCTAACAGTGAAATACTATCTATGAGTCTATAGTTGAACTCGAATGTGTGAATTTTAGATTGCATATAGAATTAAATAGAGCAAGTTCTTGAACTCGGGCATCGGGGAACGGATTCGCTATTAGGATAGTAATATACCTAATTGCCTTGCTTTGTTGAAATAAAAGAAGTATATATGCATTCTTGTTAGTATTAATTCCATATACATACAACATTAAGTTAGCTTGAATAGGCAAGTAAGAACTCGACAGATTCTTATGAGTAATATCAACCCTGTCAATCAACAATCCAGATAAATCAATTAGTCATTTTAACCCAAAATGCAACAAGATAGTTAGCTAGCCTATGACCTTGGAATACCCTCTCCTACTAATTTTTATTCGAAATTGCTTAAGTGTTGTGGTTGATTTCTAGTTATTTCATTGCGTGATAGTCTCTTAGGTAGTAAATTAGTCACTTACACATTTTTGTGAGAAATCTCTTGAATAAATAAGCTATTTGAGTTTGAATTAGTCAAAAGTTAATCATAAGTCTCCGTGAGAATACTCTACTCACTACTCTATTACATGACGATCACGTTTACTTGCGTGAGTGTTTTTGGCCGCAAAAAGTTTTTGTCGCCCTTGCCAGAGACTTAGAAATTAGCTACTTGACTGAGTTAAGCTTTTGTAATTATTTGTTTAAGTTTTAATTTTCAGTTTGCCTTGTTTGTGTTAACATAGACTCTTCTCTTGAATGCGGAGGAGTAGAAGCGCAAACTACCTCCTTACTATTGATCCTGAAGTTGAACAAACACTTCATGGGGTGAGGAGGGAAGACGAAGCTTGAACTAGAATAGAAAGAGAGTTGAACATCGTAGTTCAACTGGTGCCAATAGAGAGATGTCATGTAATGAAGAGCGTCCGGTGATAGAAGCTGCAAGGTCCAATCTTGCTAATATGACTCAGGCTATTGTGAAGCCGGATATCATGAGTCATTTTGAACTCAATCAATGCATGGTGCAGCTAATTCAGTCCACAGAGCAATATGTAGGTCTGTCTCAAGAGGACCCACAATGACACATTAAGAACTTCATAAAAATTACTGATACTTACGATTGTCCTAACGTTTCCAAGGACTATGTCAGGCTGACACTATTTTCCTTTTCACTGTTGAGGGAAGCTAAGAATGGTTGCAAATGGAGCCCGTGAACTCAATCCACACTTAGGATGATGTAGCAAGGAAATTCTTAATCAAGTTTCTCCCCAATAAGAAGACAAAGTCGCCGAGGAGCCAGATTCTTGGGTTCCGACAACGGGATAGCGAGACTCTTTGTCAAGAGACTTCCCACATCACTGCCAGACTGATGAGGTGTTGGGGAACACATTTGTTGATGGGTTAGATGAGACATCAAAGATGAATCTTGACTTAACTTATGGGGTAGTTGCATGGCGAGGTTGTATAGTGAAATTCAACTCCTGCTAAACAACTTCACTGCTAATGATCATAATTAGCAAGGAGATGGGGAATCACGAAAAGAAATTAAACAGAAAGCAGCCGGTGTAATTAGGTTTGATGACTTCTCAACCATGAGAGTAGATATAGAAAAATTGGAAAATCAGATGAATAGAATGATAATGCACCAAACACAGCAGATGCAACATGTACATCAGATGTCTACTTGCTCCGGTTTATGTGGTGACAGTCACACGAGTGACATGTGCCCCACGAATCCTGAAAAGATTTACTATATGGGGAAACAGAGCAGAGGTCTAATAAATCAGAATGCACAATATGGGAACACTTACAATCCAAATTGGAAGAATCATCTAACATATCCTGGGGTGGAAATCAGTCGACTCAGAATCATTATAAGCCCCAACAAAATTTTAATCAATTATAGAAGACACCCTATCAAGTAGAGGAGAGCACGAATGACTTGGTGAAGAAGTTGTTTCTTCATGATCAACAACTCAGGACCGATTTCAAAAATCTTGAGACACAAATGGGGAAGTTTGCATCAAATAAAAATACTAGACTTGCAAGCGCTCTTCCTAGTGATATAGAGAAGAACCCTCAAGTTAATGCATTTACACTCAGAAATGAAAGAGAATTAGAAGAAGTGCCAAATAAGAGAAAGGACAAGGTTATACCTGAGGGGGAGTATCCTTAAGGAAACACATGAGTCAAAGAAAGATGATGCAAGCTTAGAGCCAGTGAATGCTGCAAGGCCACCACTACATTTGTGAACAAATTTCTCTCTATGTTGAGCCACGTTCAATTGAACATTCCATTGGTAGATGTACTTTAATAAATTCCAAAGTATGATAAGTACATCAAAGATATAGTAGCTCACAATTGGAGATTGATTGAATTCGAGACATTTGCACTTACTGAGGAGTGCACTTCAAGGGTCCAAAACAAGCTTCCTCAAAAGCTTAAGGATCCTAGCAGCTTCAGCATCCCAGTGCATATTGGTAATATCGATGTGGGTCGTGCTCTTTGTGATTTGGGGGCGAGCATAAATGTGATGCGCTTGTCTTTGTTCAACCAATTGGATCTAGGAGCTCCAAGACCAACCATTGGGATGCTGCAACTAGCAGATAGATCCATAGACTACCCTAAAGGAGTGATTGAAGATATGTTGCTGCAAAGTGGGAAATTCATCTTCCCAACTGACTTCATTATCCTAGATTATGAGGCTGATGAACAAGTTCCATTCATATTGGGACGACCTCTCTTGGCTAAAGGTGATGCAATTATTTAAGCGAGATGGGGAAAATGATTATGAGGGTGGACAACGAGGAAGTAGTTTTTAATAACTACAAGGCAATCCAACTTCACCGCCATTATCAGGAGCTCTCTATGATATCTACTTTGGAGGTGGATAAGATACTTATTGTCACGAGTGTATATCAAGACGATTCTCTAGAGAAAGCACTCATGTTGTTCGATAGCTGGGAGATTGATGACGAGGTTTAGGAGATGATACATGTACTAGATGTATTGTGCTTACATGAAGGGATTAAACCCCTTCCAACCCCTAAATAGGCCAAGTGGGCCTCCCCCAAAGCCGCCGATTGAATAAGCTCCAAAATTGGACTTAAACCCTTTCCCCACACACATTCAATATGCTTATTTAGGTGGTTCTGACACTTTACCGCTTACTGTTCTTACTTGTCTAAATTGCAGGAAGAAAAGTTGTTAAGAGTGTTGCGTGAGTACAAGAGAGAAATTGGGTTGACGATGTCTTACATTAGAGGCATTAGTCAAGCCTTTTGCATGCATAAATTCCTCCCGGAGGAAGGGCACAAGCCGAGTGTATAGAAACACCGCTTCCTAAATCCTATCATGAAAAGAGTGGTAAGAAAACAACTGATTAAATTGCTTGATGCGGGTATTGTATTTCCAATCTTTGATAGCAAATGGGTAAGCCACGTCCAATGTGTGCCTAAGAAAGGGGGGATGACTATAGTGGTTAATGAAAATAATAACCTGATGAATTATGACAGGGTGGAGAATTTGCATAGATTATATAAAATTAAACAATTCCACCCGAACAGATCACTTTTACCTACCCTTTATTGATCAAATGCTTGTTAGATTAGCAGGACAGGAATACTATTGTTTCCTAAAGGGCTATTCGGGGTATAATCAGATTGTTATAGCCTAGAGGACCAAGATAAAACTACATTTTCGTGTCCCTATGGCACGTATGCATTTAAGAGAAGGCCGATTGGTCTCTATAATGAACCTGCGACTTTTAAAAGGTGTATGATGGCTATTATTACTGGCATGGTTGAAAGATTTGTAGAAGTGTTCATGGACGACTTTTCTATGTTTGGGTGTTCTTTTAATAATTGTCTAATGAACCTCGATAAAGTACTTGCTAGATGTGAATAGACGAACTTGGTGCTAAACTAGGAAAAGTATTAAAAAATGGTTTGCAGGTGGACAAAGCAAAGGTGGAAGCAATTAAAAAATTACCCCCACCGACATCCGTCAAGGGAATTCGCAGTTTCCTAGGCATGCAGGTTTTTATCGTCGTTTCATTAAAGATTTTCAAAAGTTTCTTCTCCTATGTGAAGGCTTATTAAGAAAGATATCCCCTTCAAGTTTGATGATGTCTGTCTAGAAGAATTTGAGGAGCTGAAGGAGGATTGGTGACTACACCAATTACCGTTGCCCCGGATAAGGCGCAACCATTAGAGTTTATGTGCGATGTGAGTGACATAGCAATCGGAGTTGTTCTGGGGCATAGGAGTGAGAAAATATTGCACTCCATTTTTTACGCGGGCAAAACTCTAAATCCAGCCTAGATGAACTGCACTATTACTGAAAAAGAATTGCTTGCAGCGGTGTACACGTTTGACAAGTTCAGATCCTATCTAGTGGGAACCAAAGTCATCGTCTACATAGATCACTCAGCTATAAGGTACTTGTTTGAAAAGACATATGCTAGGCCGACGCTAATAAAATGGGTCACTCTCTTGCAAGATGTGACTTAGAGATCCGAGATCGAAAAGGGATCAGGAATCAAGTAGCGACCACTTATCCCAATTAGAAAATTAGAGTCATGTACTGGATGGGGTCGATTAAGGAGACATTTCTGGATTAGCAGTTATTGGCAATCACCTCACACAAAGCCCAGTGGTATGCATATTACGTGAATTTAATTGCAGTTTGGGTTACACCACCAAAATTGACACCCGATAATAGAAGGAGATTTCTACATGATGTGAGGCTCTACATGTGGGATGGGCCATTCCTATATAAGCAGTGTGCAGATGAGTTGGTACGTAGGTGTGTCCCTGAGGAGGAGATGAATGCAATATTGCCTGACTGTCATGCTTCTCCATATGGAGGTCATCGCGTTGGGGTAGAACCGCCCATAAAGTGCTCCAATCAGGTTTCTATTGGCCAAAATTGTTTAAGGATGCACACGCCTTTGTTATAAAGTGTGGTAGGTTCCAAATAACCGGAACAATCACGAAGAAGCACGAGATGCCTTTGCAAAATATTCTAGTAATAGAGCTCTTTGATGTTTGGGGTGATTTCATGGGACCATTCCCATACTCTAATGGTCACAGGTACATCTTGGTAGCGGTCGACTATGTTTCTAAGTGGGTGTAGTCCATTTCTCTGCCTACTAATGACACAAAGGTAGTGAACACTTTGTAAAGAAGAAAATCTTCACACGCTTTGGGACTCCAAGGGTGCTGATATGTGACAGAGGAACTCACTTCTGTAAACAATTGTTGTATAATGTTCTACCAAAGTATGGAGTCAAGCACAAGGCTGCCACTTCCTATCACCCCTAAATGAGTGTTCAAGTGGATGTATCAAACAGAGAGGTGAAGCAGGTTCTAGAGAAAATGACAAGTGGAAATAGGAAGGACTGGGCCCAAAAGCTGGATGACGCATTATGAACAAACTGCATACAAGATCCCCATAGGTAATTCTCCATATAAGTTGATTTATGGGAAGGCGTGCCACTTGCCCGTCGAACTTGAAGACAATGCCTATTGGGCGATTAAAAAGCTAAATATAGATAAGGACTTTTCCTGCTAGATGAGGCTGTTACAACTCAACGAGCTTGATGAGTTTCGATTGCACGTGTACGAAAATGCCAAATTGTACAAATAAAAGACCAACAAGTGGCATGACAAGCACATCCAACATCGCGAGTTTGAGCCAGGTCAAGAAGTTCTCTTGTTTGTTTCGAGGTTGAAACTTTACCCTAGAAAGCTTAAGTCTCGATGGGCAGGTCATTTCGTTGTCGTAAGTGTGAGGCCTCATAGAGCGGTGGAATTGGATGATACGAGCTCAAGTTTTACCTTCTTGGTAAATGGGCAGAGAGCAAAACATTATTGGGGTGGTGACATTTCACGTCACAAAACATCGGTGGACTTGGCTGACCCTTGAAAAACGTGTCACTCGTGGTGTGATATTAAATCAGGTACTTGTTGGGAGGCAACCCAATTTTTAATGCTTTCGTAGCTTAGCTTTTTGTTTTCTTTTAGTCAGAGTAGACTAGTTTTTTTTTTTTTTTTTTGCAGTTATACAAATCATAGGTCGGAATAGTGCGGGGTGTGTTTAATATATGTAATAAGTGCTCGGGTAGGATAAACTCTATCAATAAAAATGAAAAATCTAGTGAACCAACGCCAAGGCCAGCGCCCCATGCTTCTTTGGGCGCGAAATCAAGAATGTGTGTAACCCCAGGCCCAAGCCTAGTGTGGGACGTTGGGCTGGGGGGTCGGGTAATTAATGTTTTTATATTTCCGTTTAGTTGCCTTTTAATTTCTCTAGAACCTAACTCTAAAAATAATCAACCCAACCCCCCCCCCCCTCTCTCTCAGAAAACGCCCCCCCTCCCTTCGGTGCCTTCTCTTGTTTTCTCTTTTTGTCTCTCAAGCTCTCAAGTTCCAGCAGACGATTTGTGCTCACTTTCTTCTCAAGACAAAAAAGTATGTTCCTCATCTCCTTCTTTTGTTTTATATCATAAATTTTGTGTGTTTTCATTACTTCCATTCTCAAAAGATCGGCAACGCCCTAGGTCTCTTTGACATGATTTGTTGTTAAGGTGGGTGGCCCTATTATGCACGAAATTAGTTTCCAATATTGGTTGTGAAGTTCTATTTGAAGTAGTAAACTACAATTCTCTCTACTTCGTTTAAATTTTGGAGGTCGACCTTGCTCCACCTTTGTTGAAATAAGAGATGCAAAACTAAAATTAAAGGGGTGGAGGTCGATCTTGCTCACAAGGTGTTTGCTAAAATGCCTAACATATGACCCCACACGTAAAATTAAAGTCTATGTATAATCGAAGGCTAAATTTGGTGCACGTTAAACCACTATTATGAGTAGATTATACATAGCCTTCGATTTTAAGTGTGGGGTCATCATTGCCTCTCACGATGACCTTGGGCAAATTTCTTGATCCATTCTCCCATTGTGCTTGTCGTGTGTAGGTTGCTATGGCTATTGACACTTCTGCCAAAATAAGGGGTGGGAAATTCCTCCACTACTGCTCCCCATCCCCAAAAAATGCAACAAATGTGAAGGATCTTATAGGCAAGCTAAAGGGAAATAAGTCGCTGAAGGATCACAACAGGCACCTTTACCACCGAGGCCTTCCTTGAAATTAGTCAGTGATGCTGTTATCGCATGGCATAGGGACTTTTTTCCATATGGGTAGTACGTTTCCGAAATGGCATTAATGTGAAGGCCCTAGAAAAGAACTTTCCGGACGTGCTTGGACAGTTGAGAGCACTGAACGTGGGAAAATTACTTGAATGCCCCGGCCATGAAAATTTGAATGGTGCGAGAACTATATGCTAATTGGAATGCGGACTTGTTCAGATCACATGGCCGTGGAAAGGATATGCCACTAACTAGGCGGGGCGTATGTGAATTTTTAGGGGTTGAAAACTATGACCCATGAAGGCTAACGAAATTTGTCAAATGCCCAAGCTACGTGGAAATACATCACACTCTTTGTGGCGTTGATTCGACTCCCCATTTGAATATAGATAAAGGCGATATCTATCTTGGGATGGTTCACTCCGATTTCAACAAGACCGCCAAAGTGTGGCAGAATTTTGTGTAGGCCAGACTCATGCTAGTTGAGCAGAATAGTGAATGCACTCAAGGTCGAGTGTGTGTGATCTTATTTATATGACTGGGAGACCCATAAATGTGGGTGCGATCGTGATCGAGGAGATGGCCCGCACCCGCTTTGGGAAAAAGATAAAACGGTTCTTCTTTGGAAACCTCTTGACGCGGTACATGCTATCCCGTGAGGTACCGGAGTACCCTAACTATGATGAGGTGGTGGAGGCACCAAAGGCATATCTAGATGTGATAATGCGCATGCTAGGGTTCTCGGATAAGGAGATCATGCATTTATGCAATGATCTCTCCAATTCTTCCAAGGAGATGCTGGGCATAGCACCCAGTAGTCCTATTTCCCCATCTGAGGATGAGAACACTCACAAAGGATCCGATAATGAGTAGTAAAATGGTGATGAAATCCCGGGGCCCATGGATTTGGTGCCCCTAGGAGCGGAAGAAGATGAAGAGCCCATAGCTGTGACTTGTGGGAATTCTAAGGAGGCGGACCCGACTAGCAGGGAGTTCTTTCTTTTTAACTTACTTTGTTTTTAATATGTCATGCATCGAGGACTATGCATTATTTAAGTGTGGGGTAGGGGAATACTTCCTGATTTGTAATTGTATGAAATTTTTATTGTTATTGTTGGGCCTTTTTTAGCTTAGTTTAGAACTCCCATAGTCTAATTAGCTGTGAAAAGAATTAGAGAAAGCTCTGACTTTTCCCGATTAATGGATCTGCTGGACAATTTTCTTTAGGGATTAAATTCTGGTAAAAAAAATACGAAAATAATTTCCTTTGTTCTTGTTAGGATAGTTAGGTAGTATCTATTAGATTTTCTTTGGACACCGGTTCTTTTTCAAGGGTGTAGCTCAAACGGGGTGTTCATTTTTTTAGGAGTAGGATAGGGAGAAAGCTGAGGTGCTCTGAGGTGCTTGTTGACATGTTTGGTGTTAGCACATTAAGCTATGGTATGCGCTCTATCTTCTTAAATATTTGATTTGAATTGTAATGCCCAAGTAAATTAAGTTGCCTACTCTTTGACACCTTGTTCTAAGTTGGTTGACTTGTATACCACCTAGTGCATTATTGCTTAAAAATTCTCAACTTGTTGTGCTTCTGGACTTGAGATTCGAAGAGAACCGTCTTGATTGAGTAAAGTGCAACGTGTGTGTAAGGATTGGTGATATTTTGTGCTATCTTGTGTAGTCTAGAACTTGCCCCGTGTGTTAAGCGAATCGAAATTGTTAAGTGTGCTAGTCTAGGAGATGACGCAGGTATTTCTTGCTTAACCACAAAGGTGTTTGTCACTCACAAATAATGTTTTCCGTTTCTAGCCCCTTCGAGACTACATACCTTTCCTTTGGCACCCACACTACAAGCCGTATCCCTATTTTGTTCTTAATTTGAGCTTTTTTGAACCTTTAGATCCTAAGTCACTTAGTCTCTAAAAGAAGCAAGTTGAGAGATTAGGGAGTGGCTTTCGAGTGGAACCATGGAAGGGCTCTCCAGGTACACTAAAATTGTGAAAAACGGACACTAGCCGATGAACCTTAATGTATGGAGCGTGTGGAGAAAAGAAAAAAAAAGAAAAACAAAAAGGGAGAAAGAGAAATTTTTCAAGAGAAAAAATAGTAGTTCAAATAATGTCGAAAAACACACACCTCCTAATCCTTAAAAGTCGTGCTAGTTGGAATATAAAGGTGCTTAATTGAAAAGAGGGCTATGTTATATATGGTGTATGACAAGTGAATTGGTTGAAAAGAAGATGTTCTCTATGTGTGAGTGTAGTGTATTAAAGTGCTTAAGAGGGTTAGTCACTATTCCTAAATTTACTCTACATGTCCCTTAGCCTACATTACAACATCAAAGTCCTAATTGATCCTAGATTTGTCTAGCTTGGATTAGTAGAGATATACATTACGTGCAAGCTTATGGTACAACTACAGGATGCACATGAATTCATTGTGAGAGAAAGAGCGAATTTTGTTCCATAGCGTGATGTCCTTAATTTATGTTCAATTGCATATTTGAGCGTATGAGCTAATTTTATATTCACTCTTTTGCTTGTGGTGAGGGCGCTTGGTCTCATGACGTATTGGTGATGTTGTACACTTCGTTTGTTGTGTGAGTGCGTGAGTTAAATATGCTTAGTGATAACGAATCCTCTCTTGAGGTAGGGTGGTAGTGGAGAGGTTGCTTGAGTGGTTTGAATAGCATTTTGTATACTTTGGCTAGTTTAAAAACAGGAAGAATGTGAAATCTGTGTGTTCATGCTTAATTGTCGGTATCGTCCATAGTCAAAAGGTAGAGTGTGTGGTTGAGTTCAATGGGAAGTGCTCTTTCATGGTTAGTTGTATGTTTTGGAGTGTTAATATAGTCCATTTCTCGAGGACGAGCAAGAGTCTACGTGTGGGGTGTTGATATTCGGCTTAATGTATGTTTATTTTGATGTATAGTGCCTCAAATTATGCCCATGTCTCGTAGATTTCATTTGTGTAATATAGTAATGTGTGCTATTTGTGGTATTTCTATATGTAGGAATCATTCTAATGCGATTTGAGACTAAAGTGCGTGAATTGGAACGAAAATGGGAAGAAAGGGCGAAATGGCCCAGTTAAGCTCCACAGGCAGTGTGGGGCGCTGTCTGTGGCGCGCAAAATAGGGTGTGATTAACTTGAGCACCACTGCAAGCGCCCCATGGAGCCTTGGATGCTCAATACATGAATGTGTCCTATTTCGACCAAGACTCGGTTATTTAGACCCCAAGACACCCCAACTCATATAAAATCTAACCTAAACCTATTTTGAGGGAGAGGACATGACTTTGAGAGAGAAACAAAAGTATGAAACACTCGGGAGAACGTATTTGATCCATTCTTCCATCCTTCTTCTTGTATTCATTGATTTTGTGTTTCAAAATATTATTTTTGATGATTGTATGCACATGAGTGGCTGAGAACCCTATTGTTCTAGGGTCATGGATTCTACATGAATGTTGACGTTTAAAGTTTAAATTGACGAGTTTGATTTTATCATATTGGGTTGTTTATATAATTTTGTTCTGATGTTTTAGACTTCAATACTACACAATATTATAAGTTAAATTTGCAGTACCCAATTTTCGAGTGTTGTCTAATAAGAAGAACCGGGTTCTTCTTAGTCTACTACTCACTACTATTTGCGGAATAATTAAGCAGTAATAGTAAAGACACGGAGATTTTTACGTGGAAGTCACCTGGCTCAAAAGGTGAAAAACCCACGATCTACTCCTCAGTAGTATTTGCTCAAAACGCTTCACTAAACTCTGAGCCAAAACGGACTTACAAAATAAACTCTTTTGTAATCCTAGGACTAACTCTAATCCTCTTTGTATCAACTAGCCTCTAGCTAATTTCTACAGAATTCAAGCTAACTCTAACTGGATCAGTTTGTACCTATTACAATTGCTTCTATGAAAGCTAATAAGATACAGTATTTAAACTCCCTACTACAATCAACTAGACT
>ML268806.1:18313-40372 GCA_005239495.1 Nicotiana undulata
ATAAGATACAGTATTTAAACTCCTACTACAATCAACTAGACTCAATATACAAACAACGAAACTGTTCCTTCTAGTTGAATTGTAGTCTTTGTATCGCACAACAATTCTGCTTGCAAAACCTCTAGAACTTTTGCTTCAGAACTTGATTCACTTTTGCACTTGTGCGTCACTTCTTTCGGAAGTAATACATTGATTATTTATAGAGTCCGTTTGTTGAGTCCATGATTCAATTCTGATCCAACTCTTCCTTGGTAAACGAGTTTGATTGTGACTCAACTTCCTTCCTCTATTTCTGTCCTAGCTGAAAGCAACTTCTATCTTCTCTTATAAATTTGCAACATTTTTGTATTAGGAGACATTCTCTTAGTTCTTTGATACTTAGGAATCACTGATATCTCCTAGACTTGTACGATTTGTGATCCGGCTGCTTCATTCAGAAGTGTATGCTACGATGGACCTGGTTCAACTGGACGCCTTTTGTCAATCTTCAAAACCCATTCAGTGACATGGGCGAACAAATTCCCCCTTTTTGATGATGACAAACTCTGTGCATTTATCCTGTATACACATCCAACACTTTGTATTTTGGTGAGCATTAATCATCAAGAACCAGGTTCATTAGGTTATAAATATCACTTCAAAGATTTTTAAAAAATTTAAACAATAACTGTAGAAATTCTTCCCCCTTTTGGCATCATCGAAAAGTTGCAAAATGATACTTACTAGTAATTAGTTCTTACTAGGAAACTGCAGGTGCAAACATGATTAATCAACACAAGAAACCAATAATGTAAGCTAATACATAAATAGAGTCATTTGTCAAAACACCAAGCTTTCATTTAATTAACATGGTTGATCAACACCAAAACAGATTAAATCAAAGACAACCAAAACATGAGTAAGATAGAAATTAAAAATTGAAACAAACACACTTGACACAGTCCCGAACTAGGCACTTGATAGGATATGATGGGGTAGTTTTGGAAATTCCTAAGTTTGGGGTGGTGCCGAAGAGGCAGGATTCTTGGTTTGGAGAAGAGACAACATTTGGTGTAAGACACCCTCATTTTTCTCCTTCTCATTGGCTAATTCAGCTTTGAGAGCATCACGCTCACCTTCCACCTCAACTAAGCGAGTCTTCAAACGAAGGATCTCCATATCCTTTTTCTCGCTTTCTTGCACCAGAGTACGGACCTTGCTGTTGACCGGTTGCTTCCGAGATGAACTAGGTTCATCTGCCGGGGCACTGACAGTGTAATCACATGACAGAAAAGTGTCCTTCCAAAAGAAATCCTTAGCAGTAGCCATTTCAGCCTTCTTTGTGGGAACTCCAAAATGACCCATAACTGCAGTAAGTATAAATCCATAAGGAATCGCATGGGCCGTGGTGCCATTTACCACCCTGTCCAAAAGTTGGATGATCAAAGATGGCCACTTGATCTGCTTGCCTCTATATAGGCACTCCATGAGTGTTAGATCCATATAGTTGGCAATGTGCCTACGCTCTTGTCTTGGCAGCAGAAATTTAATAACAAACTCAAAGAACAACTTGTGTTCAAGCTTCATATCACTTTTGTACACTGCCCTGGGCTCAGGCTCTTCTTCATTGTCACAAAAGAATCTGGTGATGGTAAGTGCTGAGGCCATTCCATCCAAGCAAGGCCATCTCTTCCTTATAATCATCATATCCCTCAGATGAAATGTCTAGAATGACTCCCAGTTCTTGAGCGTCAAATGAGACTTCAACTCCCCTGACCAAAATGTTTTAACCCTTCCTCCAATCACAGTTGCATTCCCCATGAATTCCACTACCTCATTTCTGACCAGCCTGCCCTCCAAGCGAAGGACCATGTCCTTCCAGCCTTGAGCTACCTGAAAATCCACTAAGTACCTCATACCCGACTCCTCCGAGTCTTTCAGTAACTTTCCCTTCAAAATATATCGCTTGCCAAACATGGAAACTCTGTCGATCGACAATTCTCCAACCTCCTTCTCATCATCTCCACTCCAATCAGGATCATTATCTTTCTCAACAATCTAAACTTTCTTCTTTGACTTTACCTTAGACCGTGTCCTCGTAGATGTACCCACGGTGGTAGCAGACATAGGTGTTGACTTCTTTGAGGAAGTCTTATTCAATTTTGCCTTGGGTGTCTTGACCACCACTGGAGTAACCTCTTTATCTTGTTGGACCAAGTCCAACATCTCATCAACAGCAATAGCCTCAACAGGCTCCCCCACTTTCGCTTTCCCTTTCTCAACTCTCTTTCTTTTGTCTCTTTTAGAGCTTTTTCCAGCTTCTCCTCTTCTTCACGAACAGTATTTCTCGTAGCTCGTACCCTAGGAACAAGTACACCAACAAACTCATCAGTTTTCCTTTTCTTTGAGGCCTTAGACTTGATGGACTTGGGAGTCCTTCTCTTCTTGGGGTTGTATGAGTACCCCAGTTTCTTAAGTATCTCAGCCAAGGTTTCTTACCTAGAAGAAACACGATCATCTATCTCCTTCATAAGTTGTACTAATCCAGCAGCAGCTTCCTCCACTTCATTAGTTCCCCTATCACTACGACATCATCTTCAAGATTCTTAGGAATGGGGCCACAAATACTAAGTATGGAACCATCCTTCCCAGATCCCCTCACACATGCATCTCCCTCATTCTCAAGAATTTTCCCAGTTTTTCTTGGCCTTCTTGGCACTTCCACATCCACCACAGACCCAACCAACACAAATCTATTTTCAGAATTTAACACAGAGGTAACTTCAGTATTACCTTTCTCAGCACTTGATGAACCAGGTGCATCGTCCTCATGTGCTGATTTAAATGATTCACTGGATGAATCAGGTGTGGGTTCTTCTTCAGCCTGTAATAGATCTTCCAATAACTTTGCTCGTGACCCTGAAGCCACATATTTTCGTGCAAGAACCTTGACACGACGGGGTTTTGGGGCTGGGATAGGGTTTGGTGTAGGTTTAAGAGCATCATGGTATTCGGGGTTTCATGTGTCTCAGAGGATTCAAAACTGTATACTGGTGGAGAATCCGACTCATATACTCCTTCATCGTAGTCACGATTTTGAGAATTAGATGAAGCATACCACATTTTTAGTTTTTGAGAGAAAACGAGGAGAGGGCAAAAGACAATGGAGATTTGAGTGTTGAATGACTTGAACAGGGTTCGTCTATTTCTTTATTCACTATGGGTAATGATGGCCTATTTATAACTTGTGGCTGGGGTGATTATAACGGACGAATATTAACACAAGTACGATACTAATCGATTAAGTACTGTCAGTGATTTGACATTGATTAGACCGTTTCTTTCCCCCCTAAAACTAGGCTAATTTTAATGTGACGGAACTTCTTGAAACTGGTTCATTATTTGGGTAAGTACGAGAATTTGAACTGAACCATAAAAGGATAGAGTCCTACTCATGTATGACTGTACTTGAATTAATACATGTATGGAGATGAAAACGTACCTTGTCAGTCATGTAAACCAGCATGGATGAACTAGGTTCATCCTGTAAAAAACTTTATTTTGCCTCAATTCACAAATAGAGAAACATCATTAGCAACTGGGGAATCATATTAATACATGGCAGAAGAGTATGACAACAAAGACATAGTGCTGAGTAATGATTAATCTGATTAAGTACCCAATTAAGATTTTTAGCCATAAAACTTCCTCCTTTTTTTTTCAATAAGTGATCTTAATCATCCCTAATTCAAGCCCGTTTCTCTCATAATGTTCCCTGCTCAATGCTTTGGTAAATATATCAGCAATTTGATGATCAGTGGCACAGAATTCAATTGAGATCATCCCCTTCTCATAATTATCCATCAGGAAATGGTGCCTAACATCTATGTGCTTAGTTCTCTTGTGATGAACTGGGTTCTTAGTCATACTAATTGCACTAGTGTTATCACAGTAAATAGGAATGCATCCCACATCTATACCAAAGTCCAGGAGTTGTTGTTTAATCCACAGCAACTAAGTGCAGCAAGAGGCTGCAGCCACATATTCAGCCTCAGCAGTAAACAAGGCTACTGATTTTTTTTTCTTGGTAGCCCAAGATACAAGGAAGGAGCCCAAAAAGTGAGCCATGCCTGAAGTACTTTTCCTGTCAACCAGGAAACCTGCATAATCAGCATCAGCATATCCTACAAGGTCAAAATTACTACCTTTAGGATACCAAAGGCACAAATCAGTATTGCCCTTCAAATATCTCAAATTTCTCTTCACTGCAGTGAGATGTGACTCCTTTGGATTGGCTTGAAACCTAGCACATAGTCCTACACTGAACACAATATCAGGTCTACTTGCAGTAAGATATAGTAGAGATCCAATCATCCCTCTGTACGTCTTCTGATCAACGGATGAACCAGGTTCATCCACATCCTTTGAATCTTCCATTTTGAACTTCTTGAGGAGTTCTCTCACATACTTTTGCTGATAAATCATTGTTCCATGTGGAGTTTGTTTGATTTGCAGACCTAAGAAAAAGGTTAGCTCACCCATCATACTCATTTCAAACTCACTCCCCATTAATGTAGCAAATTCCTTGCTGAGCTTCTCAGTTGTTGCCCCAAATATGATATCATCAACATAAATTTGTACAATCAGAATATATTTTCCCTTTTTCCTTTAAGAACAAAGTATTGTCTATTTTGCCTCGTTTGTACCCATGTTCCAGTAGGAATTTTGACAATCTCTCGTACCAAGCTCTACGTGCTTTCTTGAGACCATAGAGAGCCTTGTCAAGTTTATATACATGATCAGGTGATTCTTTGCTTTCAAAACCAGGAGGCTATTTTACAAATACCTCTTCCTTCAAATAACCATTGATAAAGGCACTCTTTACATCCATTTGATGCAAAGTGAATTCCATGTGTGCAACAAATGATATAAGTATTCTGATTGCCTCCAATCTTGTCACATGAGAAAATGTCTCATCATAATTAATTCCCTCTTCTTGGTTGTATCCTCGAACAACCAGTCTTGCCTTGTTTCTAGTAACAGTTCCATCCTCATTGAGTTTATTCCTAAAGACCCACTTGGTGCCAATTATTGATCTGTCCAGTGGTCTAGGTACCAAGTTCCATACTTGACTTCTTTCAAATTGACTCAGCTCCTCTTGCATATCAGTTACCAAGTCAGCATATTTCAGGGCTTCAGTAATGTTCTTTGGTTCAATCATGGATAGAAAGGCATCAAACGCACACAGATTTTTCAAGGAGGATCTAGTTTTGATTCTAGATCTCAGGTCTGTTATGATGTTCTCAAGAGGGTGAGAACTCTGATATCTGTGTGGTTTGAGAGCCAGTTGTTCACTTCTGGATTGTTCCAAGTTGTCTTGTTGCAGTGGAACAGGATCAGGGCCAATATTTTCATGAGGAATTCCCCTGTCGAGTTGCGTGGGGTTGTTAGACCTGGTCCATCACCTGTTCCATATCCCATAGGTGCTTCAATGTAGTCATTTCTCCTCACCAGTCCAAGCTCCTCATCTTCTGGTTCCTGTCTCTCAGATAAAGTGTTAGTTTCATCAAAGACAACATGTACACTTTCTTCTACACACATAGTTCTTTTATTGTATATTTTATAAGCTTTGCTATGTGTAGAATATCCCAAGAACACTCCCTCATCACTTCTGGGATCAAATTTTCCTAAAGAATCTTTGCCATTATTATGCACATAACACTTGCATCCAAAAGCCCTAAGATGGGATATGTTGGGCTTTCTCCCTTTAAGTAATTCATAGGGAGTTTTCTCTACCAGAGGTCTGGTCATGCATCTATTGATAATATAACATGCAGTGTTAATTGCTTCTGCCCAGAAGCTGTGAGGTAGTTTGCTTGATAGAAGCATGGTTCTTGCCATGTCTTCAAGAGTTCTGTTTTTCCTTTCAACAATCCCATTTTGTTGTGGGGTTTTAGGAGCAGAAAAATTGTGATTCACACCATATTCATCACAGAACTCAGTGAACTTTGCATTCTCAAACTCAGTACCATGGTCAAATCTAATGGATGCTAGTTGATGTCTTAATTGATTCGGAATCTTCTTGACAAATGAGGTGAACATTTCAAATGCTTCATCCTTAGATGCCAAGAATAAGGTCCAAGTGAACCTTGAGAAATCATCTACTAGTACCATAACATATCTCTTTCCACCTCTACTTAGAGTTCTCATGGGACCACAGAGATCCATATGAACCAGTTCCAACGACCTGGTGGTACTGACCATTTTCTTACTTTTGAAAGAAGACCTTACCTGCTTCCCCCTTGCACATGCCTCACAAACCTTGTCTTCTTTGAACTTAATGTTAGGAAGCCCTACCACTAAGTCCTTAGAGACCAGCTTGTTCAGTTGAGTTAGACTTGCATGACCAAGTCTTTTGTGCCGCAGAAGGGGATCACTGTCCAACACACTAAGGCAAGTGAGTTCATTGTCAGACAGTGTGGACAATTCAATGACATAGATATTGTTCATTCTTTTTCCCTGCAAAACAATCTTGTCAGTAAGCAGGTTGATCACAAAACATTTTTGGAAGTAAAAGCGACAAAGTTACCTCTGTCACACAGTTGTGACACACTGATAAGGCTATATTTCAATCCATCTATCAAATACACATGTTCAATTGAACGTGTGTCATCTTTACCTACCTTGCCTACCCCTATTATTTCACCTTTTTTTCCGTTTCCAAAGGAGACATTTCCTCCTTTAAGGTTTTCAAGTGAAAGGAACCGTTCCTTGTTCCCAGTCATATGCGACAGCCACTATCCAAAACCCAAAACTAGTTGTCTCCCTTCACTTTTTCCTAGCCCAATTTGGTAGACAATTTTTCTTTTTAATGAATCTCTCATTTTTCTGACTGGCCTTTTCTTTTGCAGAACACTCATATTTAGAGTGGTCAGTCTTCCCACAATAGGTGCAAATTTTATTCTCAGGGAGAGTGAGATACTTGCTTTTAGGGTCCCATTTAGGCAATTGACTCCCAAAACCAAGACCTCTCCGGTTGCTACTATGATTCTCTTGGAGCCATATTAAAGCATCATAAGACATATTCCACTTATGTGTTCTATCAAATTCATGTTTGACTTTGCCAAGTTCTTTTTTAAGAGCCTTTATCTGCTCATCTTTGGCATACATTTTATCTTTCAATTTACCTAAGTCTTCTTCTAACTTCACATGAGAGTGCTCAGCTACCTTTTTACTAGATCCTAGTCTCAACTGTAATTTTTCATATTTTAGTTCTAGAATATCAGTTTCGAGTGGTTGAACCTGGTTCATCAAGACAGTGTTTTTCTTTTCAGATTCACTGACCCTTATTTCCAGGTCCATGCATTTTGCTCTCAGCATTGCACACTCTTTAGATAGTTGATCTTTCTCTTTAGAGTTCTCCTCAGAATCATCAATGAAGTCAAGTAGCAACTCAGAGAGTTTCTCCTTAGATAGAAACTTTATTTTTGTTTTAAGATGTGAGATACTTACCTGTGGTTCTTCATAAGTGTCCTCATCAGATTCTCCAACTGCCATGAGAGCTTGATCTTCTATCTCACCATCTTCTGATTCTTCATCTGAACTTTCCCACCAAGCAGCAACCATATCCTTTGTAGTAGTTTTCTTGGGTTGGACCAGTTCTTTCTTCCAGTTCTTTCTTTCATATCTCTCCTTCCTCCATTCTACTTCTCACTGGGGGAAGTTCTTAATGAGATGATCAATTTTTCCACATTTGTAGCATCACTCATTAGCTGGCCTTTCAGGAGCCTTTGCCTTGTTGAAGTTTCCCCCACTAGAGATGCCTTTCTTCCTCATGAGAAAGTTTATGAATTCTTTGGTGATCATGGCCATCTCATCATCCTCCAGATCTGCTCCCTCTGTGATCCTTAGTGCTAGACTTCTTTCTTTCTTTGGGGCATCCATTTTCATGGTCTGCCTTCTGAGTTCATAAGCAGTAAGGTTGCCAATCAACTCATCTAGTCTAAGGGTTGCCATATTTTTGGATTCCTGAATGGCAGTTATCTTACTTTCCCAAGAGATAGGTAGAACCCTTGTCAAGATCTTCTCAACATTGTCTTCTTCAAGGATGACTCTTCCAAGAGACTTGAGTTCATTAGTCAAGGCTGTGAACCTTGTGTACATCTCCTGAATTGTTTCACCTTCCTGCATAGTGAAGTTTTCATACTGAGAGTATAGCAATGTACCTCTAGACCTCTTCACTTGAGTTGTTCCTTCATGTTCCACTTGTAGAGTATCCCAGATTTCCTTGGTAGTGGTGCAGCTTTGGATTCTGCTGTATTCATCTGGGCTTAGTCCACACACTAGCCACTTCTTGGCTTTGGCATTCTTCTCCCATTTCTTCAGATCCTCAGCTGTGCAGTCAGCCCTACTTTTAGGCACATCTACTCCTTCAGCAGTTTTCTTCATTGTTATAAGTGGTCCATCAGTGACTATGTCCCAGATTTCATAGTCCTCTCCAATAAGGTGATCCTTCATTCTATTCTTCCACCAAGAATAGTACTGGCCGTTGAAGAGTGGTGGCCTTGCAGTTGATTGTCCTTCCCTATTCCAAGGTGGTGCACTCATCTTGATCTTTTCCTAGGTGTTAGCCTCTTCAAGGATAACCCGCTCTGATACCAATTGATGTTTTAGACTTCAATACTACACAATATTATAAGTTAATTGTGCAGTACCCAATTTTCGAGTGTTGTCTAATAAGAAGAACAAGGTTCTTCTTAGTCTACTATTTACTACTATTTACGGAATAATTAAGCAGTAATAGTAAAGACGCAGAAATTTTTACGTGGAAAACACTTGGCTCAAAAGGTGAAAAAACCACGACCTACTCCTCAGTAGTATTTGCTCAAAACGCTTCACTAAACTCTGAGCCAAAACGGACTTACAAAATAAACTCTTTTGTAATCCTAGGACTAACTCTAATCCTCTTTGTATCAACTAGCCTCTAGCTAATTTCTACAGAATTCAAGCTAACTCTAACTTGATCAGTTTGTACCTATTACAATTGCTTCTATGAAAGCTAATAAGATACATTATTTAAACTCCTACTACAATCCACTAGACTCAATATACATACAACGAAACTGTTCCTTTTAGTTGAATTGTAGTCTTTGTATCGCACAACAATTCTGCTTGCAAAACCTCTAGAACTTTTGCTTCAGAACTTGATTCACTTTTGCACTTGTGCGTCACTTCTTTCGGAAGTAATACATTGATTATTTATAGAGTCCATTTGTTGAGTCCAAGATTCAATTCTGATCCAACTCTTGCTTGGTAAACGAGTTTGATTGTGACTCAACTTCCTTCCTCTATTTCTGTCCTAGCTGAAAGCAACTTCTATCTTCTCTTATCAATTTGCAACATTTTTGTATTAGGAGACATTCTCTGAGTTCTTTGATACTTAGCAATCACTGATATCTCCTAGACTTGTACGATTTGTGATCCGACTGCTTCATTCAGAAGTGTATGCTATGATGGACATGGTTCAACTGGACACCTTTTTTCAATCTTCAAAACCCATTCAGTGACATGGGCCAACATGTTCTTAATTATTTTGTTGACTAGCTAACAGTGAAATACTATCTACGAGTCTAGAGTTGTATTCGAAAGTGGGAATTCTAGATTGCATATAGAATTAAATAGAGCAAGTTCTTGAACCTGTCCATCGGGGAACATATTCGCAATTAGGATAGAAATATACCTAATTGCCTTGCTTGGTTGAAATACAGGAAGTATAAATACATTCTTGTTTGTCCTAATTCTATAGACATATAGGCATTAAGTTAGCTTGATTAGGCTTGTAAGAACTCGGAAGATTCTTTTGAGTAATATCAACCATGTCAATAAACAATCCAGATAAAACTATTAGTCATTTTAACCCAAAAATGCAACAATATTGTTGCCTATGACCTTGGAATACTCTCTCCTACTAATTTTTATTCGAAATTGCTTAAATGTTGTGGTTGATTTCTAGTTATTTCATTGCGTGATAGTCTCTTATGTAGTAAATTAGTCACTTACACATTTTGTGAGAAATCTCTTGAATCGATAAGTTATTTGAGTTTGAATCAGTCAAAAGTTAATCATAAGTCTCCGTGGGAATGATACTCCACTCACTACTCTATTACTTGACGATCAAGTTTACTTGAGTGAGTGTGTTGGTCGCATCATGAGCCAATAAACCATGGACCATTGTGAAAGACTTTGGTTATAGTTGTTAAGATGGGTGATGCGGATAAGTAAATAGTCATTGCTAAGGTCAATGAGGTTAAAAGGTTCAATGGGCTGCCAAATAGTTTGGAGCTTGTTTTTGAGGAAGTGGTAACCTAGTTTCCTACCGAGTGGTTTGAAGATGACAGATTGTGTCCACTTGTGGTAGAGGCGAGTTTATCAGCTGCAAAAGAGGGTATATAATGGGGATGGTTCGAAGGGTTGTCGTTTTCATTAGAGAGGTCAAGTTGTTGGAGGGTCTGACTAATAAATTGGAAAGTGTTGTCGAATGTCGGAACGAGTGATGCATCTAATTTTTCATGGTAACTAGTGGGTGTATGTGATGAATGGTGGGAAGATGGAACATCTGGTGTTTGTTCAAATATTATTTCAGGTGTTATTGGTTGTGAGGTTGAAGAGGTGGGTAGGCCGACACATGTTATTTGTTCAAGTAGTGTTTCGGGTTGTATTTATTGTATGGTTTAAGAGATTGGTATTTCTGGGTAAATGGAATTGCGACAGAGTAAATATGCTTCTTGGTTATTCATTTCACTATCAGGTGGTGTCTTTCATGTCAAGTGGTGCTATGGTTGTTTGTGTCTAGTAGTTGCAGAAAAACCATATGGGTAAGGGAGGAAGAGCAGTGGAGTATAATGTGGTGGTGAGGTTAGAGGATGGCAGATTTCGATGATGGTTGGATGAATATAGGTTGGCAATGATTGGACAAAATGGAAGGGAACGCTACTGCGAAAAAGGCAGCAATCTTGCTAAAATACTTTTTGGAATAAGCATTATCAAATAAAGATATTTTGTTCCAAAACATATATCGATTGTTAATACAATATATTCGTCTTCTACTACTTATTCTCCCGGAAACTCGGGCATATATATCGGTGGTGGCCCTTCTAAGAAGAAAAAAAATTAGAAGCGGATGTCGGTCCATCAACTAACAACACAATCATACCCTCTAAACTAAACTCTAAGACGGATCTTCAAGTACAAAAGGAACCTCTCAACCCTTAAAATGACAAAAATTGACCCATCAACATATATCCTTCTTCCATTTGTCCTGCTAGCATCCTAGTTATAAAAGAAGATTACGACCAAAAAAACAATATGAAAATGTTAGCTCTGAATGAAGTGGAAAAGGTCACCTTCAGCAAACCAAATAGGTCATGTACATTGACACGTACCCTTTTACTTTAAGAATGGGCCGAGAAATCGGTCCAATTATTTTAGAGTTTTCCCGTAACTATCAAATCAGTTTGACTCAGGTAGGTCCGCCAGTATAAGGAAGGGTAGCTTGCCTTCTAGTACTGTGCTTCCGGGCCGGTGAAGCCCTCACTCTTGATCATCTGATCAACCTCTACTTCCCAAAGGTTTTCCAATGAGGCATGATCAAACATAGTAAATACGATCATCATCACCAGTGTTGATGATGACAACGTTCATGGATGGCTGAAAAGGTTCATTGTTATTGCTATAAGTGATATTCCGGTGACAACACCTCCTATCTCTGAATCCTAGAACTTTACTCGTGAGTTTTTCATATATCCTTTTCCTATTGCGTTAAAGAATATTCCATTCTTTGCTAACTTTTATTCCTCTTATTTCAGCTACGCGTTGGTTTTCTCTATTAGTTCAGAACCGGACCCTATGGGTATGCAAGATTTTAGATGTTTCCACACCGGACTCTTGTAAGTGGAAAGAAATTCTACCCTAATTTAATTGGAAGGACAAGAACCATGGTAAGTAAAACATCTCTTTTCTCTTTTAAATCTACAACATGACGTAGTACAAATTTGCTGACTCTCTTTTATAACACGCAACCCTTCCGAAGGGGTCTTTTATATGTCCATGTTGTTAAGGTTTCCCAAGACCCACGGTGGCCCAACAACAAATTTAAAAAATCATTATTGAAAAAGGGTATCATTTTCCGGTGAAAGCCCATCTTCCCCGGGTCCCCAACAAAATGAGAAAAAACCAAAAAGAAGATACCTCCAACGCTGAGTCTTAGGAGAAGCCTTCAAACAAAACTCCAATTGGACCTAATACAGTGGTCCTTGATGAAGACGAAGCCGAGTACGGTGACATAAGTTCTCTCCCTACTTAATCAGATGCTCAACCGGGAGAAATTTATGAACTCTTCATGGAAATGGAAACAGTTAAAAATGCTGAGTCTCGTTTTGGGGCTCCCATTGTTGCCTTCTATCAGAGGAGTTGTGCCTCTAATATTCATCCACCTTTTACTTCAACAACAGCTACAGCACCATCGGCTACTGGCTCGCCACTGGCCTCAACAGAACAAATGGAGGGTGTTCATTCTCTTCGGTAACCCAATCATGGAGTCATTGATAAAACTTTCCCGGTACCATGTGAAACCAGATGGTAAATGTAGTGTCACTCTTTCGTTCTTGAATAAATTCCACTTACTCTCTAAGCCGGTGGGAGAAAGACGGAGGCTCTTTTTGTGGAATGCCTGATTAATAAAAGCATGCACTTTGCTTCTCAGGTATCATCTTATACTTATTTATTCCCTTTTTTCTTACTAGGAATTATCTTTAACGAATTTAATCTTTGACTTTTCAGGCTAACCTCCTTGCCTTCGAAGGCTTGGAAAAGATGATCCAAACTAAAGAACAACTTGCTGCCGAACGGGATCGGATCGCTGCTGAACAAGATTGACTTGCTGAGGGAATCCCGGCTTTAGAAGAAATACTTGCTACAATGGACGAACTTGAAGCCTAATTGGAGAAATTTGCAAGAAAAGACAGTTCACAACTGAGTGGCCGCTCAACTACATAAAGAGCTTGAAGAGTTGAAGGCCAAGTGGGTTGAGCTGCAGGATGTTGTAACTGTGGAAACCGAACAAAAGTATGCTTCCATATAACAAATTAATAACTTGGAAGCAAGCTTACATTCCAAAATCGTGGAGGTTTCTGCTACCGAGGAGAAAAGAGCTATGGTCCAAGAAAGATTCAAAAAGGTCATGGAGCAGAACCACAAACATATAATTAACTAAAGGTTAGGGTACTCCTACATCAGCTCACACACCATTTTCCCCTAAACATAACCCGAATCTTACCACTTCCCTTTCCCACATGCCTTTGGCTATATTACCCGTCGCCGATAAATTTCCATTTCAAAAATTGACTCAAGCTAAACTCTAATGCAAGAGGTAGAAAAAATTATGTTTTAATTGTGATGAAAATTTGATGGTAGGCTATAAACTCGTATTTAAGTCGCTTATTGCACTCTAATTTACAACACTTTAATTGAGTTTGAGCTTTAATCGCTAGTGTTTTGCACTTATTGTGTGTTTTATGCCTTCTAGGAGGATTCTGAGCTTTGAAGTATGAGTAAAAGCCTAAAGGATTAAGTTGGGATCGCGTACGAGGGTCGAACACCACGTCTGGATATCAAAAAGTCAAGAAAAGCCGAACTTTGAGAAAATAGTGCAATCGCGGCGCGTGGTGCGGCGCGCCTATGTAAAATGTTCGTTGTCTGATAGAAACAACTCTCTATAAATCCCCACGAATTCCTTGCATGGCGCGTTGCCTAATGCAACGCGCTTGTGCGATTTTTAAAGAGTAATTTCCTATTTCGCGTAGAAGAAGGTGTTTTCTTCTGGACCCAACCCTGGTATAAATACATGGAAAACATTATTTTTTAGAATTCGTGACACAACTAAGACCTAAGGAGGCTAAAGAGGAGTTGGAGAAGCGAAAGCACAAGGAATTCATCATTCAATCCTCACTCAAGACAAGAGTTGATGGTTTTATATTTTTCTTTATATTTGTGATGAATTACTCCATATATATGGAGTAGTTCTCGTTAGGAATTGATGGATTTGGTTTATTGATATTTATTTGTGGATATTAACTCTTCTTTTTATGTATTGAATCGTTGTGGGTGTTTTAATTGTTGCAACTATATTCACATGTTCATGTAATCGAGAGAGGCATAACTTGTGATATCTTTGCATTATCTTGTTAGTTGAATTTATTGATTCTTATTAGTAATCGAAAGAGGCTAGTTAAATTATTGTTTATACCTAGTTAGAGGATAATCGAAGAGGTTCTCCTAAAGACCAATCCATTACGAATTCGTGCATGTCTTCACCGAGCATTATTTAGTTCATATTGTGATGTTGAGACTTAATCGAGAGAGGTTTTTCTATTAAACGTTTGAACTAATAATTGAATGAATTCGAGAAACTCATTTTAACATTAGAAGTGAATTAACTAGAGTTAAATCCCAGACAATTATCTTGCACCTATCCAATAAACCCTCATTTTCCCCATTGATATCTTCCTCGCTTACTTTTGTTGCGGTTGTCATAGTCAATTAGCTTTAGATTCTTAGTTAATTTTAATATTTAATCATATAAATCTCGTTTGTTGATTCTCCTAGATAGAAATCAATATAGAAACTATAAACATATTGTTTAACTCCAATCCCTGTGGATACAATATTATACTTTACTATCTTTGACTAGAGAGCATATTTAGGTGTGTGTTTTAAGCTCGTCAAAATTTGGTGTTGTTGCCGGGAATTGGCAATTACTAGTGTTTGAAATAGTTTGTAGTGCCAGTTCCAGATTTTTTTCTTTTTATTTTATTTTATTTTTCCCTTTTATGGTGGGTGTTCTTTGAGTGTGCGCATGTTGCAGGTAAGAGTGGTGCATGAGATCTTGTAGGAAGGAATTGTTACCATACGAGCCATAAATTGAGAAACAACTGCGATAGTTGAGGAAGGAAAGAAATCTCACCGAGACGTTAGAAAAGGTTGGGCAATCTCCAATCACATATATGGACAGAAACGGTGATGATAAGGTGGATTTGGCTGCAAGAGAGGCAGCCCAACAAACAGAAAAAGCAGCACGGGATGACGAAGAAGCAGCTATTAGAGATGCGCAACACATTTATGAAGTAGAGAGGGGTCATAGACTTAATCAAAATCAACCTTTGGGTGCAGGCCGCTTCAGAAAGATAGCTCCCGGTGCTGGGAGACCACTTGGTGATTACGCTAGACCGGTTTATACCAAGGTTTGTCAAGTATTCGACCACCTCCAGTTGCAGCAAACAATTTTGAATTGAAGAAAGGGTTGCTCAAAACTCTTCAAAATAATAGTGTCTTCATAGCAAAGATGAACGAAGATCCAAATAAACATCTAATGGACTTTGAGGAGATTATGAACACCTTTCAATACAATAGTGTTTCACAAGATTCAGTTTACTTAAGGGAATTCCCTTTCATGCTCAAAGATGATGCGAAGCAGTGACTTTGAAGCTTGCCCTAGAGATTAATAAGAACATGGTAGGAGATGACAAGAAAATTCCTAGAGAAATATTTCTCTTTAGTTAAAACATGCAAGTTTAGAAGATAAATCCATAACTTCTTCTAGAAAGATAAGGAAATTGTTTTTGAAGCATGGGAGAGGTTTAAGGAGATAGTCAGAAAGTATCAACATAATGGTATCGAAATCTGGATGCAACTCTAGGATTTTTGGATGGGATGACACCGGTCTCACAGAGAACAATAACTAATGCAGTTGGAGGTCCTTTGATGAAGAAGACATCGGAGGTGATAGTCACTATTCACGATGAGTTGTCCGAAGATGCAATTCAGTGCCCTCTGAAAGTGCTGAAAGAAGAAGAGAGAGTGGAGTTCACCAAGTTGATGCTAAAACATCTGTGCATGTACAACTGGACTCCATGGTCAAGACGATAAGGGATCTGAACTTATCTTCAATATAGAGTGAGATTCACAAAGCTTGTGATATATGTGGTAGAGGACTCCCTACGCATGAGTGTCATGCCTCAACTTAGGAAGTGAATGTTGTGGAGAATTATAACTTTAATGCAATGGGTCAGAGGCACCCCATCGTTTCATGGATTTCACCTAGGGGTACAACAAATACATGGCAACAAAATAACTCTAGACCTTAGCAACAAGGAGCTCAAGCATACCAAAATCAGCAGAGACATCAATTTGAACCTCAACAGCCCGTTCAACCTGGTCTAGAAGATCTAATGAAGGCTTTCATTGTGAAGACAGATGAGAGGTTGGACGCTCATGTAGCAGCTATCATAGAATTGGGCACTAGTCTTCTAAATTTGGAGAGACAAGTTGGACAAATTGCTATAATATTATCTGAAAGGATCCTAGGTACTTTGCCCGCTGACACTAAAAATAATCCCAAGGAAACGGTGAATGTTGTGAATCTAAGAAGCGTGAAAGTGTTGGAAGATCCCACCCCAATCAAAAAAGATTTGATACTTGAAAAAGAAAGTGGGGAGCAACTGAAAATCAAGTTGATAAAAAGAAGAAAGGCAAAAAGGCAACTGAGAAAAAGAAGAAGGAAGAGAATTCGAGTAAGGAGGATCATGAAGAGAGAAAGCACGAGCCTGCTTTACCTTTTCCCCAAAATCTTTATAGCGAAAAGCTGGACAAGCAATTTGAGAGATTCCTGGATATGCTGATATAGGTTATTGTAATTTTTCCATTCATAGAAGTGCTCTCAGAAATTCCAGGTTATGCAAAATTCTTGAAGGAGATCCTTACAAAGAAAAGAAACATAGAACAGACCTCGGTAGTCAAACTCACAGAGAATTGTAGTGCAATATTGCAAAACAAACTCCCACAAAGTGTGGAGATACAGGGAGTTTTATTATACGTTGCTCTTTAGGCTTTATTTTTTATAAGTCGCTATGTGGTTCTAGTGCCTAAATTAATCTAATGCCTTTATCTATTTACAGGAAACTAGAGAATGAGATTGGAGAGATAAGGTCAATACCAATATCTTTGTAGTTGGCTGATCAAACAACTCTGAAACCCGAGAGGATAGTGGAAGATGTATTAGTTCAGGTAGATAAGTTTGTATTTACTGTAGACTTTATAGTGGTGAATATGGAGGTCCTTCTCACTTAGGAAGACCATTCTTTGCAACGGGAAGAGCGATATTAGATATAAACGAGAGAAAACTCATGCTTAAAGTAGGTGAGGAGACTGTGACTTTTGAGATGAATGTAAAACATGGTGGGGAGGGAGCTGCAAGTGTTGAGCGGAGAGCAAAAAGCTCAAAAGAGATAGCTGCAACAAGTGGAAAAGATAAGTGTACGGTGTATCCGAAGAAGACTGAGAAGAAGTTGTCTGCATGGATGTGTGCACTAGTTCGGGCACGAGGAATGGAGCCCGACTTTGACTCAGACCCCAACAACATATTCAGGGAAGTTTCATTTACCTTATGCTTTAAAATTGTGTGTCACAGGGACATGCCACAACTATAAGTATGAGGTATGGGGATAATTCTATGTTGTATGTATATGTGTTTGTTTTTGTTGTTTTAGTAGTCAGAGATAGTAAATAAAATTGGAAAAACCATAAAGATTGAAAAAACAATTCGATTGTTCCCGACGATGGATATCATTCAACAGGTTTCTGAGGTATTAAAGTCGGAAAAAGGGACAAAAAGATTTTCTTTTGTTGGGTAGTGTAATAATTTCCCCATGGGTTTTCTTTGTGCCACCGTTCTTTTTCAAGGTTTTATTTGGACCGATTGTAGTTAGTTTTCCAAGGTTTCCAAGGTTTTGTTTCCACCTTGTGTTATGGTTTGAATAAGATGACAACGTTTCTTAACTGGATTATGCCTTGAGAATAGTGAGTACTTTAGTTGTGACACTAAGGCTCAGTATTTTACTCTTACATAACTACCTTACGTTGTATGTGTCACACCCCAAACATGGGGAGGCGTAGCTGGCACTCAGTGCCGTATTGGCCCGAGCAAACCATTCTTTAACTCATTCTTTCTGTGACCATCGTGGAATAATATGACAATAACGTGTAATGCATAACTACAAGTGGGAGGATACTGTGTCAATAAACTATCGTTCTTAAAACATGAATACATATGGGTCGTTAAGGCTCTGACATTTTGTACAAAATGAAACTTTGTTTACAAAGCCTCTAAGATTAATTGACATCAAACGGGACAGGGTACCGGCCTACCCCTAAGTCCGTAGAAAAATTCTGACACGATGACTCATATACTCAGTTGCACTCCAAATGAGGTGGAGTCTTACCGATCCTTAGCTGAATGCCAATCTTGTCTACTATGAAGTCTCGTCAAACAGATTATCTATACCTGCAGGCATGAATGCAGCGTCCCCAACAAAAGGACGTTAGTACGAATGATGTACTAAGTATGTAAGGCATGTAAATCAGTGTATAAAGGACATGGAAGAAACATGGAGTAAAGGACTCAACCTGTAAGTCTGGATAGATCTGTAAATCGTGAAATATTTATAATGTCATGCATATGCATATGAATGTCATGTAATGCATAGGTCTGTACGTACATAACATTATCAAGCCTGAGGGCATCCCGTCATATCATCTCGGCCACTGTGGGCAAATCATCAAAGTATACCAGCTGATCAGGTGGTTGTGCGTATTTAATGCCGTAACCTTTTCCCATATCCCATATACATATAATATACATATATGCCCGTATATAATTCCATCTGGTCATGGGTCAATGCGCATGTATAAATGCATTAAATGCATATGAAATACGTTAATAAAATCTCTCGGTACGTCATAAGACCATTATGCCTCTGATTAATATCATGAAATAAACTTTACCAACTTTCATATTTTTGAGACCCATGAACAGATGATAAAATAATAGAACACATGGGAATTCAAGAATATAGGCACCTTAAATACTTCTATGAATAGAGTCATTTATGGAAGTTGTACATTTTCTTGTTTCGGTTGTGTAATATAGATCATGCCAAAAGAAAGAAGGGATAACCTTAACATACCTGAGCCGGTTCTCTTGACAGTATGATCTTAACTTCGCTTAATTGCTTTGACTAGAATGTCTTGATGGTCCAATCTTGAGTGAATTATCTGACGTGTGTATGTGAGGTTTTGGTGTATTCTATGCATTGCATTTGATGTCAAGAACTTGCATTAAATGCAATACGGAAAAAGGCCTAAAATACTCCTATCGTTTGATAAATGGTTTATAGATACCATCCGTCCACCTATCCATCAAAAAAAGCACACGACGTTAATAATATTAATAAAATTTCCCCCGCGTCTAGCGATATAATTTGGGGGCATTGAATTTAGTGACGTGGCAGTTTCTCATTGGGCCACGCGGCAATCTCGAGCTGAAACAAAAAATTGACCTTATTTTCTTACCTAGGTCATAAAATACATTAACCCATCAGACAAAATCCCATTTTAAAATTTGAACGACCCATACTTCACTAAGATATCAATACTCAAGATTGTTTTTTGGAAAATTGAAGCAGGGGAAATATAATTTATAATTCAGATTCCATCTTCACACCATTTGAAATAACAAATTTAGTGCTAACACTTTTTTCCTTAAATCATAATATTTATGCTTTCTAAATACTGAGATAGTAAATAAAATTGGAAAAACCATAAAGATTGAAAAAGGTTTCAATTGTTCCCGATGATGGATATCATTCAATAGGTTTCTGAGGTATTATAGTTGTCACGACCCAATTCTCCCTCCGATGGGGTCTCGTGACGGCACCTAGTCTAGATGACTAGGTAAGCCTATTACTTAAGCGAAATTTAGATAAAACAGGTCAAATATTAGTAAGTGAAATAAATCATAATAAAGTCGACGCCGCTCGGCATTAACAGTTACTTTATCCAGAACCTGGAATATCACAATACATCACAAGCTACTCTAATTCTTGATATGTACAACTGGAAAACAAAATACCATATAGTTTCATCTACAAATACTACAACTTCAAGATAGGATGGGGACTCGGAGATCTGCAGACGCTGCAGATTATACCCCGGGTTTCCTGATACTGCTTCTGCTGGCTAGCTGAGATACCGCGTACTAGCACCTGGATCTGCACATGGGGAAAACATGCGCAGAAAGGCGTGAGTACTCCACATTTGGTACCGCTGATAGAAATCAAGCACGACCGATATATGCGGTCCACAATAAGAGAATCTCCCACAGGAGTAGAAACATATACGGGGGAACTCAAAGAATCTCGAGATATCCCCAAATGAGAGGCGAAATAAGATGACACATATGAATATGTGAAACCTGGGTCAAATAATATCGATGCATCCCTATGACAAACGGGAACAATACCTGTGATAACCGAGTCTGAAGCAATGGCCTCGGATTGAGCTGGAAGGGCATAGTATCTGGCCTGACCTCCCCCTCTAGGACGACCTCGTCATCCCCGACCTCCACCTCGAGCTGCCTGAGATGGTGGGGTAGCAGCTGGGGCTGGAAGTATGGTTGGGGGACCCGGTGGCAGACGTGGTACCTGATAAGTCTCTGGTGGTGCACCCCTCCTAACTCTAGGGAAATCCTTGATCACATCACAAAGGTCACCACATCCAAAACAACCCCTCTGAGGGCGTGGCTACTGACTCTGAACTGGCCTGATGGACTGGCCGGTGATAGCACCTCGAGCAGGAGGCGCCTGTGATACTGGTGGTGCATAATAAGGCTCCCGAGGTCTAGGAGGTGCTGGAATACCACTGGCTGCTGGAAGAGCTGAATGTACCAGGCGACTCACAAAACCCCTACCATAGCCTGTTGCTGGTGCACAAGCACTTGATAAATGACCCGTCTCTCGAGTCCTCTTGGCCTCTCTCTCCTCTCTGTCCCGGGTCAGCATACTCTCAATCCTCCTAGCAATGCTCACGGCCTGCTGGTAAGTGATATCAGTCTCCAACTCCCTGTCCATTCTGGTACGAATGCTAGGATGGAGTCCCTCAATAAAACGGCGAACTCTCTCTCTGACAGTAGATACCAAAGTTGATGCATGTCATGCCAAGTCACTGAACCAGACCGCATACTCTGACACGGTCATAGCACCCTGGCATAGCTGCTCAAACTCCGCATGCCAAGCATCTTTGAGACTCTGAGGGACGAACTCAAGTAGAAATATCTTTGAAAACTGAGCCCATGTAAGTGAGGCTGCCTCGTCCGGACTACTAATCTCAAATGCACGCCACCACTGATAGGTTTCTCCCCTCAGCTGAAAAGTAGTGAATGAGACCCCACTCGTCTCCACAATACCCATGGTACGAAGGATGCGATGACACTCTTCCAGAAAACCCAGAGCGTCATCTGAAGCTAAACCGCTGAACTCAGGTGGATGGTACCTCTTGTACCTCTCAAGACGGAGCTGCTCAGACTCAGATGCAGTTGCTCTGGCCTTAGGCTGAACTGGAGCTGTTGGAGGCATAGGAATATACTCTGGGACCTGCCCCATGTGAACCCTCTGCTCAGGAGTACGGGTTGCGGGAGTATGTATCCCTCCCCCGACCTGGGATGTAGCTGGGGCTAGCGGAAGTATTCCCACCTGATACAGAGTACTGAAAGCACTCATGAACTGGGCCAAAGTCTCCTGGAGGGATGGAGTGATAGTAGGGACCTCCGGTGCCCCTCCAACTGCAGCTGCTGGGAGATCCTCCGTCACTGCTCTAGCTGGTGCTCGGGCTGCACCGCGTGATCGTCCCCTGCCCCGACCCCTGCCTCTGGTGGCTCTGGCTGGGGGCTCGGGTGCCTGATCGTCGGTACGTCCGGTGCGAGTGCGAACCATCTGTAAGCAAGAATAGAATAGAGTTTAAGAATTTTGGTAGTAGTAATCAGCACGAGAAAAGATTCCAAGAAGTATGATCTTTCTTAACAGTTACATAGCCTCTCGAAGATAAGTACAGACGTCTCCGCATCAATCCGCGAGACTCTAATAAACCGGCTTGTGATGTTGTGACTCCTATTAACCTAGACGCTCTGATACCAAC